>PVKP010031336.1:0-27052 GCA_004027715.1 Plecturocebus donacophilus | reverse complement strand
AAAAAAGCCAGTTAGCATTAAATTACAATATTGAACTCACAAATATTAAAATTAATTCTAAACTTAAATGGACACAATGCCCTAATCAAAGTCACAGACAGATAGGTAAATCGAATAAAAAGTTAAAATCCATTGGTACATAGTATTCAGATTCAACTCACAACGATACGCAAAGACAAAATAAATGGATGGAAGAAGATTTACTAATTAAATGGAGAGAAAAAAAAAAGCAGGAGTTGTAACTCTTGTCTCTGATAAAATAGATTTTAATAGTAATGAAGACTAGAGAAAACAAAGAAGGACATTACATAATGGTAGAAGGATCAATGTAACAACAGAAGTTAATGATTATAAATATATATGTACCTAATATAGAAGCACCCAGATACATAAGACAGGTTTTTATTGACCTTACAAAGAGATCTGGACTCCCGAACAATAATGGTGGGAGATTTTGACATCGCATTGTTAATTTATAATACACCCATTCTGAGAGTGACTATATAACAGAAAGTGAATTACTCTTTAGTATTTACATAGTATCTCACAGACCTAAATGAAATATTGGTTGACTGTTTGTCTGTTATTTTCTTCCTGTATTCCTTTCTGTCTCTGTTGTTAAGTATAACTGACGGCATAAAGGAGGTTTTTGATACCTTTTTAAGATTGCATTCCAGCCTGGGCAATGGAGCAAGAATTCTGTTCTCTCTCTCACTTTTTCTTCCTCTTTCTTTTATTCTCTTATAAATAAAAAAAAAGAAGTTAGAAATTAAAGACCACAGACATTGACTACATTCTGTTAGCAGAGGTTCAAGTCCAGAGACAGAAATCCTGGAATAAAGATCAGAACCCAGAGGCAGAGCAGGTGATCAATAAATACAGAAAGAGTCATAGTTAGCAGCAAGATTAAACAGGTCTTGCTGAAGAAGGAGCCTGAGCTGGGACAAGATATGTTCACACATGCACACCTAGTTAACAAGAGCAAATGGGTCCAGGCTGCTCCCAACATCAGGGTCTCCGTTAAAAAAAAAAAAAAATTCAGAAGTAAGTTTTAAGTTAGAAAATATAATCGTCTCTTAAAATTTATAACTTTTTACCCTTTTGATTTGAAATAATTTTAGACTTCAAGAAAACTACAAAAAGTGCAAAAACTTTCACATACCATTTACCCCCAATCCCATTCTTCAAATGGTAATATGTTATCACATTTGCTTTTTCATTTTTTTCTCTATCTCTAGTTAATCATTCCTAAAATTAGTCAGATTTATTAATCTTTTCAAATAATAACTAAATATTGGGATTATTTTCTCTTTAATATTTCTTTCTTTTTCATTAGCTTCCTTTCATTTGCCTTCTTTGGTTTATTGTCTTCTTTTTCTAATTTCTCAAGATGAATGTTTAGCTCATGAGTCTGAATCCTATGTTTTATGTTAATACCAGCAACTAAGGTTATACATTTCTCACTTTTAACTACTTTCAATAATGTACTATGTTAAATCTTTACATTTATTGTTTTAAGTGTCTACTTATTTTTATTGTTTTAATTATTTGAGACATAGATCACATAATAGGGTGGTTTCCATTTTCCAAGCCTCTTCCCTGCATTGTGTTGTGATTTAATTCTATTTTGTTTATTAGAGATGGTGATATGTGTGATATGCAGTCTGTGAAATTTCTTGAGTTATTTTATCCTTGTATATAATGTATAATGATTATTCAATTAAAATACTTATTATCTAGTTATTGGATAAAGTGATTAAAAATAATAATTGTCTAGTTCAAATAGGCTATACTGACTTTTTTGTTTTCCTTATCTATTGACTACTAAGCCATGTTTTAAAATATGTGTCTATAATGGTGTATTTGTCAAATTTCCTTGTAATCCTAATTGTTTCTATTTTGAATATTTGAAAACACGAAGTAAAAATAGTTTATAATTTTATATTTTCTTTCAAATTTAATTTTTAAAAACTATAGAACAATCTCCTTATTTCTAGTAATCCCTTTTGTCTAGTTTTTTTTTTTTAATTGTACTTTGAGCTCTGGGGTACATGTACACATCCTGCATTCTGCAGGAATGTTGCATAGGTATCTACATGCCATGATGGTTTCCTGTGTCCATCCCCCTACCCACCCCCTCGTCACCTATATCAGGCATTTCTCCTGGTGTTATCCCTTCCATCCTCCCATCCCATGCTGTCCCTCCCCTCCACCCTGCCGCCTAGCTCAGTGAGTGTTGTTCCCTTCCCTGTGCCCAAGTGTTCTCATTGTTCATCACCCACCTATGAGTGAAAACATGTGGTGTTTGTTTTTCTGTTCCTCTGTCAGTTTGCTGAGAATGATGGTTTCGAGATTCATCCATGTCTCTATAAAGGACATGAACTCATCGTTTTTTATGGCTGCATAGTATTCCATGGTGTATATGTGCCACATTTTCTTTGTCCAGTCTATCATTGATGGGCACTTGGGTTGGTTCCAGGTCTTTGTTATCATAAATAGCACCACAATGAACATACGTGTGCATATGTCTTTATAACAGAATGATTTATAATCCTTTGGGTATATACCCAGTAATGGGATTGCTGGGTTAACTGGAATTTCTATTTCTAGATCCTTGAGGAATCACCACACTGTCTTGCATAACGGTTGAACTAATTTACACTCCCACCAACAGTGTAAAAGTGTTCCTCTTTCTCCACATCCTCTCGAGCATCTGTCGTCTCCATATTTGTCTAGTCTTTTTTGATTGGTAATAATATAGCTACAACAGCCTGCCTTTGGTTAGTATTAGGAAAACTGTTTTACATTTATTTACTTTGAATTCTCAAAGCAAATTTCACCAGACAATATTAAACAGGAAAAGAAGAATTTTTTCAAGGCTTTGCAATGGGAAAGAGGTCAGAACTCAAGCTAAAATCAACTCCCATGAATTAAATCCAGCAGTGTTTTTAAGTGCTGAAGGGAGCTAGTGAAAAAGTATTCCAGGACATTAGGGGAGGTTGATCAATAGGACTGTGTCCAGAGGACTGAGTCATTCCTGAGTTTGTAAACGTTTTACTTGTGATTAGACTATTTGGTTTTGCTAATTGGTACTGATAGAAGGTCGACTCCTAACTACTCACAGAATCTTGGAAATAGAGCCTCTGTCTTTTTTGATGATTACATTTGAAAAAGACAGTTCCTAGGTCCTTGACAAAGACACTCAAGTTGTAAAATTGGCACGAGTTTTTAAAAATGATTTTAATTTAAAAGGACAGAGAAAAAAATTTAAAAGTACAAGTTTTCTAAAGTAAATAATACTCTAAATTTTAATCAAGGTGAAGGGAACATAGACTTTCTTGGCCACATTTCTGTGTTCATATGATTTAGATGAATTGTTTATAAACAGCTATGGTGTCTGTCTTCAAAAATAGTTTTTTTGCATATAAATAGTAGGTTGAAATTACTTTATTTTAGCACTTAGAAGAAAACATTACAACATATTTTGATTTCCATATTTGCTATTGAGAGATCAGCTCTTATTTTCTTTATAATCAATTTTGCTGTTGCTACCTTCAATTGTATTATTGTGGGTATTGATATAAAATTCTTACTTATTCTGCCCAGGGATCTATTGCATTTTCTAAATACATTATTGTTGTCTTTCATTAATTCTGGAAATTCTCTTCAAATATGACCTATTTCCAATTTCTTTTTAATTTTTTTGTTTTCTTTGGTTTTGTTTTATTTTTTTTGTTGGCCTGCCTCTGGATCTATTTCTAAAAGATATCTTTGTTTCTTTTCAAGTCTGTCTATCAAATTTTAACAGGCTCTTGCTTCCTCATCATATTTTCAACTCCCTTTTTTGTTTCCTAAAATGTACAGAATGTCACTCTCTTTTACCATTCTGTATCTTTAAATTCATTTTCTGTAATTTTTATGAATATAATTCTGCATGCATCTCTATTCATTTCTACTGTTTGCTTATCACCATTTATACCTATATATGATGCATAATTATATATTTGTTGTTTACTTTTGAGTTTGTATATATACATATACATAAATACATATACATAAAAATACATATATACATAAGTATATGTATATATGTGTTTGTATGTATATGTATATACACATGTATGTATATACATACATATATGCATGCATATACATATGTGTATATATGTATATAGGTATGTATATATGTATATGTATTTATGTATGTATATACTGGTGTTGAGTAAATTAAATCACTAAAAAAATTGCTCTGTCAGTTCAATTTACCTGGCACATTATGCACAGATGGCCTTCCAGTTTTATTAATGAGAAGAATTTTTTCAATAATGTCTAAAAATATGCCCCAAATTATCTGACATTTGGTATACGTTCAGAAATGCAGTTAAAATAGTAAACAAGTTGAATGATTGAATATGTTAACTGTGCTAGTATTCATTTCCTGTATTTTACACACGGGAAAGGAGAAAAGAAAAGTTCTATTTGTTTAGCCCTTAAGTGCATTCATTTCCATACAAAGTAGATATCCCAAATGAGGACTCCTTATTTCCAGACTACATTCTGTATGCATTTAGAAGTTGGCATGCATAGAATCACTGCATTAAACAGCTGATGTCTTTGATATAATCAGTTGCAGTCAGTTTTACATCCTTAAAATATTTTGAAACAAAAGAAACTTGGGCGGGCGGAAATGATTCATCGCCTTATTCTTTCTGGAGGCAATAAATCAGTGTAGTTGGCAGACCAATTTTCTAACGTGAGTTTTGCAAAATATTTAAACAAATATGATGTCGAACATCTAAGGGATTCTCTCTAAAGGGCCATTTCCCACATATCTTAAACACTGAGACAAAATAATCTTAATTAATCTTACCTCTCTTGAACCACTCATGATAGGCCATATGATGTTATTTATTATATATTTTATGCTTGAACTATTACTAGTTGATAAACTTGTCCTTTACAGTTAAAATGGTGCTTTTTAATTTATCTGTGGATTTTCAAGCATAACACTGAATCTGTCTCTTCCCTCTAAAATAAGTTTCTTTATCTTTCACCCTAGTGCTTGAATTTCTATGAATTTTGTGACACCTTTTATGTGAAAGGCTGCACAACACTCAGGATGTAAATTCTTTACTTTTCTGGAGTAAATTAAAATGAAACAGGCTCTCACTAGCCAGATTAGCAGGAAATCCAGCATATTGTTTATCCTCCTGCCACTACTTCTCTCCTGTGGATGATCTGAGAATCTCAAGACATGCAGGAATGGAATGCTAAAGCACAAGTCTATTATTCTCCCTCTAAAGAGGGGAACATCTCTATAATCTATCATCCAGCTACAATTGTTATTTTTCTTGCTACATTTGGATGCCAGTGTTGAACTCTAAATACTCCACCATCTGTAGCAACCCGGTAGGTTTCCACTGCAGTCAAGTCCCACCGCATTTGCAGCAAATGTGTGCTTCCTAAGCTATTCATATCCTTTTCTAGTTCCAGACAACCTACTACCTTTAAATCTTCACTTTAAAGGGCTGTTACTTCTTTTTCTGGACAATAGTTCTTGATTATTTCCTAATAATATTTCCATTTTGAAACACAATTGGCTAACTTCTTTTTTCTCCAGGAATATGGTTTACTCCTTGTTGATAATTTTCCTCATAAGAGAGGCTAAAATAGACACCACTCACTTCTCACTGCTTACACTAGGAAATAAACAACCCCTCCACTCACAAGCAAAAGTATAAGCATTGACAGGGTGTGTTAATGTAGATAACAGATGCAGTGGAGAAATCTGACACATTGAGCTAAATCAATCTGATTAAATGAAATAACAAACTGTTTTAAAGACTTGAAAAGTGGGTATATAGAAACCCTTTTAGATATATAAAGGATGGAAAGTGGCATAGTTAAGATGCTTTAACTATCTGTCAACAAAAGATTTGAACTCTGTAAAATATTTCAAGAGATTTAGTCTAAGCCAAATATGAGTGACCGAGGGCCTGTGACACAGCCCCAGGAGATCCTGAGAATATGTGCCCAAAGTGATCAGACTACAGCTTGGTTGTATACACTTTAGGGAGACATCAGTTAATACATATATTTATTTGTTTGTTCCAGAAAGATGAGACAAATGGAAGGCAGGGCTTCAAAGATTTTCTGATTGGAAATTGTTTGAAAAAGTGTAAGACCTGGAATCCACAAAATGCTGTGTCTGGGTTAAGATAAGCAGTTGTAGAGACCAAGATTTTTATGTGGATGAAATCCCCAGGTAGCAGGCTTTAGAGAGGACAGATTGTTAATGTTCCTTATCAAACTTAAATAGGTGCCAGAATCTCTCTCCAGGATCAGGGGAAAGCATGTGGAAAGGGATAGAGATTCTCTACAGAATGTAGATTTTTCCCCACAAGACACAGCTTTGGAGGACCATTTAAAAATACATCAGAAAAACACATTTTTGGGTAAAATACTTCAATTTCTTTCAGGGCCTGCTATTTGTCATGTGATGTTATACTAGAGTCAGGCTCTAATTTGATGTTTCATCACTACAAAAAAGTCTTAAGACCTCTGTTTTAATGTTAATACTGGTCAGTCGTGGCCAATTGCCAAAAGGAGGAAGGCACAATGAGGCATGGCCAACCCCCATTCCCATCATGGCCTGAACTAGTTTTTCAAGTTAATTTTGGAATGCCTTTGGCCAAGAGGAGGGGTCTGCTCAGTCAATTGGAGGTGTCTTAGAATTTTATTTTTTATTTATGCAGTCACAAATTAATAGCCCACCTGATAAGTACTCTTATTTTCTAATGTAACAATGATGGCTATAACACATACAATTTTCAATGTTATTAGTTCAGTCTCTAATTACTCTTAAGGCCCTCTGTTCCTATTTGTTAGCTACTTTTCTTAACCTTGATTGTGACCATTTATTAGTATTGTAAATATAATTTTAATTTATATAAACCTATTAAATATGTGTGTAAAATGAAAAAGATTGTTAGTATGAAAGTAAATTTAATGCTTTGAAAAGGCTTCAAGGAGGTATGTCACTTAAAATATAAAATAAAATTGAAACTACCTGTTGAATTAGCTATGTCAAAGTATAAATTTTACGAACATTCACAAAATGTATTTTATAAAAATATAAAATGAACGAAAGTCACCATGTTATTTAACTCAGTAATAAAGGACACTGGTAGGATCATAACACAATTTCCAAAAGCATTAACAATATTATGGATATATAAAAAGCAAGGCAAGCTAATTTAAATTGCTAGGTTAGTTACAAAACTTAGTCAACATCCTAAAGAGCATCAAAACCATAACTTTTTGTCAAAACTGTTTAGATTAGTATGTAACTTTACCATATACAAATTCTGAGATGGAGCAGAGACACATCTTAGGGGCCTGTGGGCGCTTGCCAAGTGTGGAAATAAAGGAAAATCTTGAGTTCTTTCAGAAGAAATTCCAGGCAGCTAGCTAGACCTGAAAAATAAGTAACTTGATAAGCAATAAGGTAATGGTGACTTAAAATAACATCCATAGAAGCTAGAATTTTGGAATGTTTGGTTACACTACAGAAACTAACAATAGCATCTTATCATATGTCTCTGAGTTGTTTTTCAGAAACCTGGACTCCCACAAAAGGGATCCTCTGGCACCTAGACCTGAGATAAAGGAGAACTAAGGGTTGAACTTTGACCAGCATTATCTGTTCTAAATTTCTTCCTGAGGGACCTGGAGGAAGTCACACCCTACAAACCACTCCTGCTTCAGGATCTCCTACCCTTTTAGGTTAAAACCAATGTATCTACAAGACATGGAAAAAGTTGAAATGTAAGTGTTAGCTGCCTGAGCCCCTTTGCTTGGTGCCCTGCAAATAAATACCTCCTTACTTTCTTCCACTGCAAACCTCAGTGTGGATATCTGGTCTTACTATGCAGTGCAGTGGACCCAGTTCAATTCAACGAAAATTCTAATCAAATAACAAATAGAAATGTCAATGTATATTCTACTAAAAACTAACTACTATGTGGGTAGGGCGTCTCAGTATTAAATGTGAAGAACATGTACTTCCCACTTATTTTCAAATCTAGAGTACATTTTCTTAACATATACAGGAGATGGGGGGATAATATAATAAATCTATAGAGATAATATACAATCAGAATGTTTTGCACCAATTCTTTAAAATCCGGCTTCATTTTAAGAAAACCAAAACTCAAAATTTTAACCTGTTTTTTATATAAGAAAAATATTGCTAAACACCTTTAAAAGAATGCATACTCAAATGAGAAATCTCAAACTGTACCAGAAAACTAGTAAATATATATTCAAATATTATAGATTGAATTATATTTTTAAATAAATATGCACTAATTTTATGATTAATCATTGGTAGCTAATAACATCCTTGTCCAAATACAGAAAGATAAGTAACCTCCACTCTGTTATGACAATAAACAATTGGAAAATCTAAAATGTGTGACAAATTTTACATTTTCTTTATTTTTGAATTATCTTGCCTGTTTTAACAATTATGTGGCATTGGAAAGAAAAGATATTTGACCTAGCCACCAATTAGCTGTATCGATTTTAATAAGTTATTTAATTTGAGCAGGTTTCTGAGGTCACTGGTAGATTAAATATTCTGTAATCTTATATTTCTAGTTTATCTAGCATGTGTGAAGGGAGTGAAGAGGGCCTTTAAATGAGATTTAACACAGTATATTTGAAAGGGCTAGGTTTTGCAGCCAAATAATCAGAATTTGCATTTCACTTCTAATATTTTCCAGTTATTGACTTGGTTCCAACACTCTCAGCATTTCTAAGCCTCAATTTTCCTCTCCTTAAAGTTGAAGTAATAATAATTATATGCATTACCAATGTGTTTTGAAGATTATAAAAATGCATCTTGAATAAATGCTAACTTTGGCAATTACTATTTAAATACTTCAAGAACATTATTAATGAATTTTTGTACTGGAGCGAGCATAGAAAGTTAACACCAAGACAAAAGCATGCCAAATTGTAGGGTCTTTATTTTCGGCGGCCACGGAGGATTCGCATCTCTCCAACCTGTGGTCCTGAAATGAGGGTGTCAAGACCTTTTATACCCGTAAAACCACCTCAGGAGTGAGGGTGAGGGACAGGGGTTGGGGTGAGGGACTTCAGACATTCTGAGGGCTAGTGGATTCTGTAAATCACCTCCTGGGTGGAGATGAGGGTGAGGGGCTCCGGACATTCCAGTGGATTCTGGGCAAAGTTGAGGGTGAGGGGCTCCGGACATTCTGAGGGCCAGGGGACTTTTGACATTCTGATCGTTACTTAAGTAGTTCACAAAAGTTAAGATAAGCATTTGTTTACACATTGTCTGGGTAGGGTGGAAATTACATATCTTAATTACTTATTACAAGTTGCAGGGGCCAAGATGGTGTGGGTTTGGACTGCTTGTCTGTCACATTAGGGGTTACAGAGAACAGTTTCAACAGAAAGCCGAGGTATGGTTGAGGTATACAGTTTTATGGGGCTTTTACCATGTCACAGAAAAAAATAAGTAACTAAATTATCATTATGAAGAAACTCATTGTCTCAACAGGTACAGTCTACCTATTATAAATATTTTTTTAACCTGCATTTCTGAGATATATTGAGCATTAGTCAGATACTTACAGATCCAGGCCAGTGACTTCTTGGGGTCACTAAATCTCACTCATTCTTGATGACTCAAGGATGTTAATCTAAAAATTTTCCTCTATGCACATATAATTTCCCCCCACTCTAATGGATTATTCTTGTGGCATAATATAAGATACATTACAGAATAGAGAAATGGATAACAAATAGAATCTTCATATAGATTTTAAGTGGATGAGATTAATGAATTCTGACAATAGTAGAGGGTTAAATTTACAGAACATGAATATTGATTACATAGGAACAATGGGGCTGTGAGAGTGATGACGGTCAACTGAATTATGAAATAATAGTCTGTCTTCTTCATAGCATGATTGTAAGTATAAGATCTTCTACAGTGAAAAGCATTATCCCCGAGGTATTGTTCTATTTTCTGAAGTATTTCAGTATGATATTCTCAAATCATGTGAAAGGATTTTGTTCAAATGACTCTAATTCTACCTACAAAATGTTTTCATTACCCACTATTCAAAAACACAAATTATATTAAGAACCTGGATTTATTACTATGGTCCACTGTGGATTTGTTCATTTGCACACGGCTATAAAGAACTTCCCAAGACTGCATAATTTATCAAAGAAAGAGACTTAATTGAGTCAGAGTTCAACATGGATAGGGAGGCCTCAGGAAACTTACAATCTGGGCAGAAGGTGAAGGAGAATCAAGGATCTTCTTCAAATGGTGTTAGGAGACAGGAGAATGAGGAGCAAATGGGGAAGAGCCCCTTATAAAACCATCATATCTTGTGAGAACTCACTCACTAACATGAGAACAGCATGGAGGAAACAGCCCCCATGATCTAATTAGTGCCACCCGGTCTCTCCCTTGACATGTAGGCATTATGGAGATTATAATTCAAGATGAGATTTCGGTGGGAACAAAAAGCCTAACCATATCACAATGCTTGTAAAAGTTATCTCTAAAATTTATGTAATAAGTGGTTAAACTGTTTGAATGCTGTGACATATTCATCTTTGTTTTAGTAAAACAAAATAATTTTTGCTGCAATGTTCATCCCTTGATATGTGTTTTGTCTTCCAAAGTATATCTCTTACCTTGACAATATGAAAGTCCTTGACATGGTTTATGATAGGTAAAATCTCAACACTGTGTTAATTGCTTTGATTTGAAACATATCATTCTTCTTTTTGGGTGTGTTGATATATGATTACATTTAATTTAAAAATTAAAGCTAAAGAAACATTAGTAACTAATTAAACTAGCTATTTTCCTAAGAAATGGAGACACTGAAATCCAGAGATGTGAAACCACAAATCATGCACTCTTCCAAGCTAAAAGTCAAAAACACAAACCTCCTTCTCTTTTTAATGTTTACAGGTACCTGTTCCTGTCATGTGTCAGGCAATTTTTTTAAAGCTATGGTTGATAAATAGATAAAATAGATAGAAAATGCGCCCTCAAAATCCCTTCAAGAATTCAGTGGACACTTCTAGCTTACAGGAAGCCATAATTCCTAGGGCTTTTTCACATTATTATGTCAGATTAATTCTAACTTGTAAATTTGATTTTCAAAACCTGAAAGTATATCTTTATACTTATTCATCTTAAATTTTAGCTTTTAGTATTTAATCATCATTTTAGCTTGCTTAGGTCTATTTGAATTCTGATTCTGTTTTCTATCATAATTTATTCCTCATTTTCTAAACATAGATCAATATGTTTTATGTTTTAATCAAGCCTATGGTCAAAGATTTAAGAATTCTTGAAGAATACCACTAAAACCAGTGGTTTCAATAAGTAAGGGAATCAAATAGATTACATATTCAAACAGCATCCAAACAAAACAATGCTTTGATATTTTTTTAAATTGTTTTAAAATCAAGGAAGTCTTATTAACAACTATTCTATTAAATCTACCTATAAAAGTTTTGGAATAAGAGAAACTCACATAGATGTAAGTCAAAACACACACCAGGTATAATTAATAATAGTAGAAAATGACAAAGTGTTTAGAGAAATAATTATATGACCAGTGACCTACAGACATACATAGCAAATTATGACATTTAAAGTGAGGATACAAAAAAAGGTTAATTCTAGAAAAGCAATAATTAAAAATATCAGTACACATTTTTTACTATTACAGAGCTATGTGTTTAGACCCTAATACAGATATGTCAAGCTTTACATTTCTTATTCATAAATGGAAATTTGCCTTTGTTGGGGAGACAGTGTAGTGTATCCAATATTCAAATTAACTCTATTTTTTAAAAAAATATGAATATAAACTTCCATTTCAGTATTCTATTTTAATACATAGTGTATAATTTCTACTTTAAGTAAATTTATATTGTTATGTAAATTTATATATTTGGGAATTCTTGTGTCTTTCCTGTATCCCTTTTTCCCAACTACTAACTTTATTTGCCTTGCCTTGTTATATATAATAAAAAATTATAATACCAGAATATTTCAGTGTGTTAGATAACATTTTGCTGAAGAAGTTCATTAATATTGATAGATGCAATGTTTGTCTTTGTTCAGAAGCAATAATTTTATTATGATATTACATTTTCTTTTCATGGAAGTAGAAATGTTCCTGTTTTGTTTCGTTATGTCTGGATTTCTCCTAAATACGTAAAACACTGAAATAATATATTAAAATATCTCAATAAAATAAAAAATAATTGTAAACCCTAAATCAAATATTGCATTCTTGTGTTTGAAAGCAAATGTTGGTGCCCTCCATAGTGTAATGGATATTAAGTAGTGCTGGGAGATAAATTGCTGTCTACAAAAATGCAGCTTGTAAATACGCAGGTGTCTACTTCCCAGAGGGCAAAAGACTATTTATGCCAGGAAAGTTCTGTATTAATTTTACTTCTTATGTATCTCTTGGGAGGTAACTGACAAATCACTACCTTTTTTAAAAAATAACATATAAGTTTCCTCTGATCCATAGTCTTTCTTGTTTACATACTTTTTTTTTTCCAGACTGTTGAATTTAAGAGCAAAGTAATTAGAATCTGAGATTTCCAAGGCCAAGTTTTATTTTTCCTTTAGGACAATAACTGAACACTAAATTTCTCTTTTCTCTTTGTAATATCTTTAATAAATGATTTTCAGGATACAGTGCCCACCTTAATAGGAACTTGTAAACTGTTCAAATACATCATGTACATTCCAGATTACTATTACTTTTCACCTTGACTACTGCAATATCCCTAGATGATAACCTAACCTATTTCATAACATAGGCAGAAAACTTAATAAAACATGAAGTGCTTACTATGATATGTTTCTGTTAAATGCCTTCCTTGGATTTCTATATGCAATTCAAGCTCTATGTTTTGGCCTTTTGCCTCATTCATACTAGTCTTATATTTTCCTACTGCTCATCTAAAAACTTACACTATGAGAATAGGATACCATGTGAAGTCATACAGTTACAAAGGTACATAAACACTCACACCACAAAGCATAAATACATGTGTGCACACTGAAGGTTTGTTTAGTTTTTAGTAGGTTCTATTTATATAGGAAGCTTATCTCAGTGTTATGTTATTTTTGACTTACAATTTATATATAATAGCAGACTGAAAAAACTTTACTATTCTATGTCAAGATTGGTCAATAAAAATAGATTGAGCAAACTGAAAGATGAAAGCTACTCATATTGTCGTATCAGTGGGACATGATATAAAAAGTACAAGAAGTTGTGACATTCAATTTAAAACTCCAGGTTTGGTTCTATATATTTTTGTTCATCAAAGGCCTCTTGATACCTTTCAGAATGTGGAAGTGAAAAGATAAAGGGTTTTGTCTCCATTTGTAATAATAATATCCATTTTTTCTCGATATGTTACCTTACTTTTGAAACTAAGTTTTCTAATCTGTAAAATGAGTTATACTAATATATTACGTTTTAGGTTATGATTATTAGTGAAGCTTGTAAAAAGAGTCCTATACAGTTCCTGATGAATAATATTTAATAAATTTTAGACATTATTCATCAAAGCTTAAGGTATCTATTTTATTAATGACAGGATTCAGAAGATTAAGATAGCGAGTACTTTCCTAGTATAATTACATTTGTGTTGCATAAATTTTTTCTGGAAATAAGTTAACAACTAGAGAAAGTGACAAGTCATAAAAGAATAGAATGTGTGATTAAAACATTATTATTTTTTGCCTTGCACTGGGTTGAAATCTTGTTCCCACTTTCCTGCTTGCTATTATAAATTAAAATTTTTAAATATGCAATTTAGAATTGATGTAAATATGTCATTGAATCATCCCTGATTATGCTTTCAGATGAATCTAGGGAAAAAAAAAATCATTGATTTATGTGGGACTAAGGTTCTAAAACTCTGTTCATAAAGGGAATCCAATAACGTGGTATGATAAAATATACCTTTATGTTAAAAGAAAAGATGGGAATTCAAGTCCAAATTTCCTTTTCTAGTTTAGAAAAGAAATTGTGCAGTGATTTAGAACTTTAGGTAGTATAACTTCAATATCAATACAACAAATTTAAGTAAGATGACCAATTTGAAATAAGAGTTATATATTGTACTTCAGATGACATAATTTAAGAATTCTGAATTCAGCGTACCTTAAAAATATTTTGTATATATAACTTTTCTGGGGATGTTTTCCCAGAGAAGGAATGTACATTTTCTCAGTCTTTCCCATGCTGGATAGAATGGGAGGGATGATAGATTGAGAGATGTTATTCGTGTAATACTAATTCACAAGAAGATTTATCTCTAACATTTGGTTTATATTTTTTTAACTTTCTGAAATTTTTTTTGTCTTTCTTTTTTTAGTGGGGGATATGTAGAAGGGATTCAGGGAAGATCCTGAAAACTTCAATATCAAGTTCATGAAACAAATTCTCCAGAAAAATATTTTACAAATCTTGAGATTACTCAACTAAGTTATTTCTCTCTGCTTACAAAGCATATTGTGTGTTAGTCTTTGTATTAGTCCATTCTCAAAGAAATATCTGAGACTGGGTAACTGATAAAGAAGAGTTTAATTGGCTCGCAGCTGCACAGGCTGTTCAGGAAGCATAATGCTGGCATCTGTTTGGCTTCTGGGGAGGCCTCAGGAAATGTACATTCATGGAGTAAGACAAATGAGGAGTATACCTCCCATGGCCAGAACAGGAGAAAGAAAAGTAGGGGAGGTGCTACATACTTTTAAACAACCACATCTCATGAGAACTCTATCATGAGAATAGCACTAGGGGATTGGTGCTAACCCATTAGAAACCACTTCCATCATCTAGTCACCTCCCATATGGCCTCACCTACAGCACTGAGGATTGCATTCAATATGAGAGTTAGGTGCGGACACAGATCCAAACCATATCATCCCCACCTTGATTCCTCCCAAATTGTCCCCCTCACATTATCCAAATACAATCGTGCCTTCCCAACAGTCCTCCACTAGACCTTTGCTCTAGTTCCCAGTAAATTTTTTATTTCCATCTGAAACCTCATTGGTCTGGATATCACTATAAGCATTTTGCTCACAACCATTCAACAAGTCTCTAAGATGTTCCAAGTTTTCCCTCATGTTCCTATCTTCTTCTGATCCTTCCACACTCTTCCAATCTCTGCTTGTTTCCCATTTCCAAAGATGCTTCCACATTTTCACATATCTTAATAGCAATGCTCCACTTCTAGGTCCAAATTTTCTGTATTAGTTTGCTCTCACAGTGCTATAAAGAAATACCTGAGACTGGGAACTTGTCCTAGTCCATTCTCATATTGGTATAAAGAACCACCGGAGACTGGGTAATTTACAAAGAAAAGAGTTTTAATTGACTCACAGTTCTGCAGGCTGCACAGAAAGCATGGCTGAAGAGGTCTCAGGAGACTTACAATCATGGTGGAAGGTTGAGAAGAAGCAGGCACATCTTACGTGGCTGGAGAATAAGGAAGAGGGCAAAGAGGAAAGTGCCACACATTTTTAAACAACCAGGTCTTATGAGAACTCACTTGCTATCATGAGAATATCAAGGTGAAAATCTACCCTGTGATCCAATCACCTCCTGTCAGCCCACTTCTCCAACATTGGTGATTAGAATTCAACATGAGATTTGGATGAAGAAACAAATCCAAGCCATATCACTAATTTAAAAAGAAAAGAGTTTTAATTGGCTCAGGGTTCCTCAGGCTGTACAGGTAACAAGATGCTGGCAACTGCTCAGCTTCTCGGGAGGCTTCAGGAAATGTAAAATCATGGCAAAAGGCAAAGGAGGAATACATCTCACATTGCCAGAACAGGAGGAAGAGACGGTGAGGGAGGTACTACACACTTTAAAACAAGCAGATCTCCTGAGAACTGGATTATGAGACCTGCACTACAGGGATGGTGCTAAACCATTAGGAACCACCCCCATGATCCAATCACCTACCACCAGTCCTCATCTAACACTAGGTTACAGCACTGGGGGTTATATTTCAACATGAGATTTGGGTGAGGGCACAGATCCAAACCATATAAGTCTTCCACTGTAGATTCTTCATAAGCAGGAAATGTACCATATTTATATGAAATTCTAGGTCATAGGAGAATCCTCATATGTAATATGAATTAAAATGCAGTGCTATGTTTATAATTATGCATTTAGAATATGTAATATTTTTAAATTGACTAAGAAAGGACAAAATATTTTCAATCATACTAAATAAAAAAGGTACACACCTTGTTTAATCCCCCACAAAATACAATTCCAAATGTCTTCTCTCAGCTTCTGCAGGTAAATTCTGCTTAGATCACATACAGTATTTTGTAGTTATAGACCCTCCAGTCTCCTCTCTTATCAGGTGCAATTAATCCTCAGCTAGGTTATGTTGGCCAAATGAGAAGAAGGAGAGACACCTGAATGTGGTACATATTGTCCTCCAGGGCAGAAACTTCTGCATTAACTTCAAACAAGGAGGCACGATGATGGCTCTTAACTTGGACAAATGGATCACTTGAACAGTCTTAAAGTGTTCAGGGGAATGTGAGAATTTGTGACTTTCAGGGGCATTAACCTGGGTAGTTCTTATCATAATCCCATTCTTTCCCAAGATGGAACTTGGCCATGGCATAACAGACTTGTTTTGCTTGATAATTTATGTTTTCTGGCTAATGTAGAATTATGTCATGGGACATTTTCTCAGCTTCCTCTATGCTCTCCCTTCAGTAGATGCTGCCAAAGAGGCCCTCTGACTTTCAAATTTGTTTTCAGTTCATGACTAGTTTTTCTCAGCTTTTGGAATCTTGTTCTAATAGGTACCCAGTTCCATCATTCTTGGAGTTACTTCTCCTTCTCCCACATTTATCAAACACATTGACTATTACACTAATTAATCTATTAATTTTCACTAGTGTGTCTTTTAATGTACCACTGGACAATTGAATCAACGTTTTTTTCTAGGATTTATCAGTACTTATGACCAGTGATAGTATTTTTACTGCCACCCAGGAAATAGTGATTCAGCAACTAGCTTTGCACACCCAATTTCTCTGATGGCCTGCCTCCCTATGAAGTGACTTCTAAGGAGTAGTTTACTGTGCACTGTATTTATTAAGGAGTGTTCTCATGATTAACACCTGTGGAAGGAAGGGGAGAAAGAATTAGGCAGAGAAAGGGGCTGAGCTTCAATAAAAACCCAAGGACAGCTTTCAAACAGAACTGGTCTTAGAAACATTCAAACTAGAATGGTCTTAGATAAAAAAGGCCATTAGAAAACAAATATTAAGATGATAATTTTATATTGTCTAAAATATATACGTATATTGTGTGTGGATGTCAGTAATTTTACTACCTGTAAAGAGAGTAATATACCAAATAAAATTCAAAATTAATGAGCTAGATTAAAAAGTATAACTACATAGGCCCTAAAAGAGACCCACATAAATATAAATAAAAATTAAAATGTTAGCAATTGGAAAAATTACATGACAAAAAGTTAAATAAAATAGATATTATTTCTAATTAGATTTCAAGGAAAGAAACATCAGATAAAAGTAGGAATTTTTAAATATAATTTTAAAAATACCAGGCTACTGGGTAGATATAAAATCAATCAATTATTAACTACCAAATACTAGCTTGAAAATGTAGAAAGCAAAACTTGACAGAACAAAAAAGAGTAATAGACAAAGCACATCACAGAAGGAGACTTTTAAATTCTCCCTAGAAGAATTTAAACCTTTAAAACTTAGAACTTACATCTTTCACACAGTAACCAATGGAAAATGAAAAAATAAAAGAAAGAAAGAAAAAAAGAGGAATGTTTCTAACTCTCTTTGTTAAGTAACTAAAACTTTGACATCTAAGCATGACACATACATTAAAAGAAAGGAAAACTTTAGGTCAATTATTTTTCAAAAAGATGCCAAAATTTCATACAAAATATTAGCAAATCAAATCTAATAGAGAATAGCATGATCAAGTTGGCTTAATTGTAAGTATGTGAATTTGCTTTAACATTTCCAAAATCAATGTGATTTATCGTATTAATAAATAAGGAAATAATGTGATTATGCTGATACATAATACAAAAGAATTTAATAGAATTCAAATATATGTATGACAAAATGAAACAAAACTAATAGCCAATTCGAAATAAAAGTGAAATTTTTTAAGCTTATAAAATTATCTTTAGGACAGGTGCAGTGACTCACACCTGTAATCCTAACACTTTGAGAGGGCAAGGCAGGTGGATCACCTGAACCCAGGAGTTGGACACAAGCCTGGGCAACATGGTAAAACCCTATTTATGCCAAAAAAAATACAAAAATCAGCTGGCCATGATGGTGCAGTCCCGCCTACTCTGGAGGCTGTGGTGGGAGGATCACTTGAGCCTGGCAGGCAGAGGTTGCAGTGAGCTGTGATCCTCCCACTGCACTCTAACCTGGGCAATAAATAAATAAATAAATAATCATTAAAAAAACATATGATATAAGCTTGTTAATGATGAAATACTGTATACTCTCTCTCTGATTTGGGAATGAGAAAAATGCCTTAGTTTCAGCATTGCACTGAGAATCTATCCAGTGTTATAAAGCTAATAAATTAAAATCATGAATATAAAAATTAAACAGAAGAAATAAAACTGACATACTCAGCTGCACAAATGTTTATATTGACAAATACAAAAAGATCCTGCATATAAACTATTATACTTTGTTATTAATTTGTAAGTTGATGAATCTAAAATCAATATGTAAATATCTATTGTATATCTAGGTACCAGCTACACAAAATTATGTAATGAAATTTTTAAAAGGTTTTATTTAACATCATCAAAAAGCTAGTAAGAAACTTTTAAAATCCTATCTAGCATTCCTACAGAAAGACCACAAAAAAATTACTGAGAAAAATTAAGGAAGAGCCAGGCTAAAAAAAGTGATATACCATTTTTGATCAGTAGATTTTAAAGAAGGCAATTTTCCCCAAACCATAACTAATTCTAAAATGTATAGGGTAATGAAAAAAGGCCAAGAGTAGCCAAAATAATAGTTTAAAAGAAGGTTAAAGTTGGGTTTTCACAACCATCTATTAAGTGATATTATAAAATGACAGTAATTAAGATAGTGTGGTATTAGTTCGAAGAAACTGGACAGTGGAGTTCAGGCTCCATCAAAGGGAGAAACCTTAATAAAGGTTGTAAGAAAAAAAAGTGTCCAAACAGTAAGAAATATGCTTTAGCAATAAGAACAAACGGAAAGAGACTCATCTAGAAAAAATCTTCATAGAATTAAAGTGTGCCAATGGCAGTTTAAGTAACTGCCACAACAATTTTCAACTAACTTTGAATGATAGTAATATAACTTAGAGCCCCTCCAATGTATTATTTGCAACAACAGACACACAGTCATTATCATCATCATCGTCGTCATCATCATCATCATCTAGATATGGAAAGAAGAAAAACAATGTGACTGATTGTTGAAAGGTAAAATAATGAATATAAACAGATCTAAACAGAGTACAAACTTTAAAACTATTAGTCAAAACTATTAGTTCAAATATTAACTATGTTAATATGTAGAAGTTAAATAAAAGATGGACAAACACGAAAATTGACTATCTTGGGCAAGTTGCAAAATATTTCAAACATTTTACCTATACATTTGAAAATGGAAACTAAATGTACATATTCCTTGGAAAAAAACAATTTAGTACAATATAAGAAGAAAATCTAAATAGGCTTGTTCTACTAAAGATACTAAATTCATAGTTAAAAACTTTCCCAGAAAGAAAGCTCCAGGTCCAAATAGGCCAGTGACTTCTGGACTAATGAATTCTTTCAAAAATTCATGGATGAAAAACATGCCATTCTTGCATAAATATTTCTGAATAATATAGAGAGAATTAACACCAACACATTATGTGAGACTAGCAAAAACTTGATATCAATACCTGATACAGATATTACAAGGGCATAAAATTATGGTATATCTAATATACATACAATAGTCTTAAAAGTAATTTTATCAAATATAATTAAAGTTGTAAAGAACAAAATATTATGATGAATTGGGATTTAGCATAGCAATGTAAAATTGCTTAACATTTTAAAAAATTAATATAACAACATATTAACAGAATAAAATATAGTAACTATATAATCACCTCAATAGATGCAGAAAAAATATTTGATAAAATTCATTATGCTTTTATGATTTAAAAATTACAACAAACTATAAATAAATGAAACATTTATTAATATAAACCTTTGTTTTGGTTACTATTGCTACATAACAAACCACCACACATTTTCTCATGAAAAATTACTTTTTGCTATTATGTTCATATAGTATCAGCTCTGTGGATCAGGAATTTGGGCAAAGCCTAGGAAGAATGGCTGTCTCTATTCCATTGTTTATAGGAATTCAGCTTTAAATACTTAATCAGTAAGGTTGACTCAACAATTGAGGTTCACATGATGGTATGATACGGGGATGCTTTTACTCACGTGTCTGACAGTTGTTGCTGGATATTAGCTGTGTCTCTAATTGGGACAATCATAGTACCATGACACTTCATGTGGCCTGGACTTAAATGATGGCAGCCTCAAATTTGTCAGATTTCTTAAATGCCAAATCAAGTCACCAAAAATAAACAAATTAATAGCAAAAAATTCTGTGGCTAACATAATACTGTAGTGAAATATTAAATGCTTTCTTCTGAGATTCTAACCATCGTAGGACATTCACTATCACAATTTCTATTCAACATTTTATTGGAATGCCTAGAAAGTGCAATGAGGGCAGGAAAAGAAAATATATAAAAATGGAAAAGAAGCAATAGAAGTTTTTATTTACAAATGTCCTAACTGCATGTGTAAAATTACAAGTCTAAAAATAAACTGTTAGAATTCATAAGTATATTTTATAAGGTTCCTAAATACAAGGCCATTATACATACAAACAATAAAAAATTAAAATTAAATTTAAAAATAAATTGCTAAATAAAAAATAAAAAGTGAAAAAAATAAAATATCACGTGAGGAAGAAATCTAATATGCATTAAAGATCTACACTAAAATCTATAAATTATTGTAAATTTTTTGCAAAATTTCAAAATATGGGATACATTCTTAAATGTAAATAAATAGAAATTAACCATGCTCATAAATTGTAAGACTAGATATTGTTAAGGTGTCAGTTCTCTCTATATTAAGCATATTACATATTTAATTTATATATTCATCTATATAGTCTGATTTTAAGATAAATCCCACTAAGATGTCTGTGTGAAAACCTTTTCCTAAAATTAATATGGAAATGCAAAGACCAAGACTAGCCAAGAGAATCCTAAAAGTGAGTTAACCGAATTATCCATTACAGTACCAGATTTCAAGGCTTATTTTGAAGCTACAATAATTGAACCAGTAGGGTAATGGAAACAGACTACTGAAAGAGAAGAGAAAGTCCAGAAATTGACATACATATACTACAACAAGATATAAATGAAAGTGGCATCACAGTTCAAGGGGAAAATAGTGGCCTTCTCTATAAATGGTACTGTAACAATTAAATATCTGTATTTTAAAAAATAATAATACTGACCCCTTCATTATACCATATTCATAAGTTATTAGTTACACATAGATTTTAGGCATAAATCTGAATGTACAACTGTAGACTCTAGAACAAAATATAAAAGAATATCTTCAGGACTTTGGTTCATTCAATGATTTCTTCAGGTGAATTAAAAAACGAAAAATATAATTGATTAACTGAACTTGATTAACATAACATCTGTCTAACAAAAGGCATCCTTAAGGAAATGAATAGACAAATCAATTACTGGGGGAAGATATGTGAACTATATCTGACAAAGGACTTGAATAATAAAATACAAAAAGAACTATGGAACTCAATAATAAAACAGCAAAGGTTTCAATATTTTTTTAAAATGGATAAAATGCATAAAGAGACATTTCAACCAAAATCCATCCAAATCCCTAATTGGGATACTTAAAGATGCACAAAATCATTAGTCATCAAGGATATGCTAATTAATTTAGATTGGTTAAAATTTTTAAAAATGAAAACACAGAATGCTGGCAAGGAAGTAAAACAACTGAAACAATCATAACATATATGTTATCATAACATAACATATAATATATATATATGAGCCAGTAATTTCAACTCTAGTTACATATTCATAGGAAGTTATTTATATTTATTCAAGAATAATATGTACTAAAATGTTTATAGCATGATAAACTTAAAAACAGCCCATCGATAAGAAAATAGATAAATATACCATGATATAATCATACACAAGGTAAGATAAAAACAAGAAGCTATATATACAAAGCTAGGTATGTCACAATCATTATGTTATGTTGGGAAAATAAAAACACAAAAAAGTGCATACTACAAAATCAATTTACATTAATTTCAGGAGCAAACAGCTATTGCATGGTGATAGAATGGAGCTATATGCAAGTGTGTGTGTATATATATATGTATAATGTGTGCATAGATTTACATACCACACACATATATATACACATATGTGCACATTTAAAAAAATGTTCCATAGAGGACATATAAAATATGAGTAATAACATGTAAGATACTGAAATATAGCTCTGATGTGATTGGTAGAAGCTGCCAGTACAATATTTAGAAATTACGTGTTACTGGAGACCATAAATTGTCATGTGGTTTCTCAACATGATCATGTGGTTTCTCCTGCAGTAATCAGCAAGCAGCCTACATGTTGACAGATGTAAGAGTAAGGTTGTATGAATCCAAAGTAGGTGCTTTGGCAACATGGGTAAGACAATGAATAGTATTAAAATGGCAAGGGTAGGCCAGAGAGGAAAGAAAGGGAAGTCTTTTCAGAATAAACTGATAAATCTGGACAAGACAGAGCCATCTTCAGACAAGAGCTTTCAATGAGGAGAAAGTGTATAGAAATGTAAGAGAAGGGGTGTATGTATATTCTGTAGTGCAGACTTCACTCTCTCCAGCCGTACCTCTGATGACTCCTCAGGTTTAGTCCTTCTCCATGAAACTTATGCAGCAAGATATTCCATCACTTTCTGCACTTGTTCATAAGACTCCCTCTTCATTTCAGGCAGCAGTTGCCTCCAAGTTTCTCCTTTTGTGGCAATTATGTTCATTTCTCCACTCTCAAATCCATTCAATTATCAAGTCATCCATGAAACCTTTTTGGATCCCTTGTACCTCTGGAGAAAAATGATTTCTATGTGATTTACCAAAAATTTCTCTGGTTTCCTACCACTGTATTAAGTGTAGCAGTTTACCTGTAAGCAACCCTCTATGTCACAAACAGTCTTTAGTGTATAGAATCTGATCTTATTCCTGTTCTTAGGCCACTATGCAATGTATACTATAATAGCGCCACAACAAATGAATGGTTGGATGAATATAAGTTCCTCTACTGTTCTCCTTTTTCTCCTTCTCCTTCTTCCCCCATATCTCATTCTTTTTTTCTTTTCTGTCACCCTTACCCCTTTCTTTTCTGCCTCCTATTTCCTCCAGGTCTTCTCCTTCTCCTTTCCCTCTTCCTTCTTCTGATTGTGGGGTGGTTCTAACTTCAAATAACACTTAACAGTTAAACTGAAATACTCATTTTCCTTAGTGGATATTTATAAAACAAAAATGTGTGGTTACAAACAAGAGGGGAATAAATGGATTTGCAGGGTAATTTTGCTACACTTTGAAAATATGTTTACATTTTAATTAGAGCTCACATAAAAGCTGAACTGGTACCCCATGGAATACTGTAGTCACCACTCTCATTAAAGGAGTAATTAAGTTCCTAATTACATGGGTGTATGTCCTAGATAACACCAAAAAATAAAGAGATACTCATCTAGGAATGTATACTCTAAAATAAACTAATTACACATGTACATTCATACACGTATGCTTTTTTCATGATTTTCTGCTTTACTGAAATGGCTTTTCCCACCCTTTCTGCTTGATTAAAACCCTACTCATAATTTAAAGTTTAACCTAAATATTTAAAAATCATATTTTTGCATGATTTTTACTTTATTTTCATACTTAAACTCCAAACATATTTTTCTCTTTTTAAATTTTATGGATGTACATGAAAATGTTATTTGAAGATTTAATAAATGCAAATACATCAAGAAATATATTAAAGTTCCATTTTTTCTCACTCAAATGTCACATTACTAATCAGAGGTATGTATTATCTTTATTTTGGCAAACTTCCTTTATATACATCTATTTATATACAAATACACTCATATACATACAAAATACACACATATGTAATAAATATATGTACAACATATATACTAGATATATAGATTTTTATCACAGATATTATCATGTTCTTTGATTCTCCAATGTGCTTTTACTCAAAAACAAATCTTAAAAATTTGTCCCTATCAGTAACTTGAGCTTCAACAGAATCCTTTGAAAGGATACACACGGTTCTATAACATGGAAGTGCCCTCTTTGATGTAAAAATGGACATCTATGTTTTCAGAATTTTTCCACTATTACAAAAGCGCTGTAAAATATACAAAAGTCAGTTTACTGAAATGCTGGTATTTTAACAAATTGATCTCCAAAAGACCTAATTTATGCTAATAGTTTATAAGTACCCATTTCTCACATACTCATTAGCACTCTTATTAATCTTTTAAATTCTGCCAACCTTACAAGTAAAACATTTATTTCATTGTTATTTAAATTTTGCATTGCCCTGATTTCTAGGAAATCTGAGAATAATATTTTCATATGTTTACTAGTCATTTGTGTTTTTGCATGTTCATTTCCTTTATATATTATTTGCCTAATTCCTTGTTCATTTTATTTTTCTTATTTGGGTCAGAAGAGATCATAATATAGTTCACACATTAGTTCACTTTATAACAACCTATAGTATCTTCCTTAAAATACTATAATACTAAAATACTGGTGTAATTAAGCAATTATACCAGTTTTCATTTCTTTCTTTCTAAACTTATAAAAAAAAACAGCAGAATAAAAATATTAAATCTATAAACAAGCAATAAAAAATGTCACATACACATACAAAAGATCACTTTTCAGGTTAGGGCAGCTGGAGTAAATACATGATGGGAGTATGAAATAATGAGAATGCACTCATAATTTGGGTGGCACATTAAAATATTTTCTTGTGTTTTACTTTATGCTATCAATCCTATTTATAGCCACAAAAATAATATGTGCTTAATTAACTAGCAATCTGAGCATCTGATGTAGAAATGAGTATAGTAGTTGGAAAATAATTTAATTTTAGAATATTCAGATATATGTATAAAATTTGAATTAATCTCTATAATAATAATCTCAGTAATCACTTGATACCTAGCACCTTACTATTTGCTAGGTATGATCTTCGTAGTTCTCATAAGAACTCCTCAATTTACAATTCATTTACATCTCTATTCAAGAAATGATACAAATGACTAAGAGAGAGATTGAATAATTTGTCACAGGTTCTGTATCTGACACCTCTGGGTTCTAAACCTGCTCAAAGTGACACCAAAACCTAAGTATTTTCGACCACATACCTGTTTTTCTGGAATCCAAACGTGTCTTCTTCAAATATCTAGACATATGCCTTTGTGATATTGAATTTTGATAGGCAACTGTGATGGGAAGAGTAAACATATCCATGTCCTAATCATGAGATTCTGTATATATGGAAACCTACATGGTAGAGGGGACTTTACCTCTGTGATTTAGTTAAGACTCTTACAATGGAGTCATTGCCCTAGATTATCCAGTGGGTCCAATGTAACCACAAGGGTCTTTTTCAAAGGGAGGCAAGACAAATAAAGCCAAAATAGACAAATGGGACCTAATCAAACTCCACAGCTTCTGCACAGCAAAAGAAACAGTCATTAGAGTGAATCGGCAACCAACAGAATGGGAAGAAATTTTTGCAATCTATGCATCGGACAAAGGGCTAATATCCAGAATCTACAAAGAACTAAAACAGATTTACAAGAAAAAAACAAACAAGCCCATTGAAAAGTTGGCGAAGGATATGAACAGACACTTTACAAAAGAAGATATATATGAGTCCAACAAACATGGAAAACTGCTCATCATCACTGGTCATTAGAGAAATGCAAATCAAAACTACATTGAGATACCATCTCATGCCAGTTGGAACAGTGATCGTTAAAAAATTTGGAGACAACAGATGCTGGAGAGGATGTGGAGAAATAGGAACACTTTTACACTGTTGGTGGGAGTGTAAATTAGTTCGACCATTGTGGAAGACAGTGTAGTAATTCCTCAAGGACATAGAGATAGAAATTCCATTTGACCCAGCAGTCCCATTACTGGGTACATATCCAAAGGATCATAAATCATTCTATTGTGAGGACACATGCATACAAATGTTCATTGCAGCATTGTCTGCAATAACAAAGACTTGGAACACCTCAAATGCCCATCGATGATAGACTGTACAGGGAAAGTGTGGCACATATACACCATGGAATACTATGCACTCACAGAAAACGATGAGTTTGTGTCCTTTGTAGGGACATGGATTAACCTGGAAACCATCATTCTCAGCAAAGTGACACAAGAACAGAAAATCAAACACCGCATGTTCTCACTCATAGGCGGGTGTTGAACAATGAGAACACATGGACACAGGAAGGGGAGCATCACACACTGAGGTCTGTTGGAGGGAAATAGGGGAGGGGCAATAGGGGAGTTGTGGAGGTATAACATGGGGAGAAATGCCAGATATAGGTGATGGGGAGGAAGGCAGCAAACCACATTGCCATGTATGTACCTATGCAACAATCCTGCATGTTCTTCACATGTACCTCAAAACCTAAAACACAATTAAAAAAAAAAATATATATATATATATAT
>PVKP010031335.1:0-27059 GCA_004027715.1 Plecturocebus donacophilus | reverse complement strand
GGGCAGCGTCGGTCACAGGGGCATCATGGGTCACAGGGGCAGCGTAGGTCATGGAGCACTGGGGGTCACAGGGGCAGCGTGAGTCACAGGCATTGAGGGTCCCAGGGGGTTCCTGTCCCAGCGAGGGCAGGCCAGGAGCCAGGGCTCAAAGCATCTCAGGGACAGCCACTTCCAGTGCTCCTGCTTGCTGTCTTCCATACCTGACTTCCATGCTACAGCTTTCCTCCATGCCTCGTCCTGAACTCACCCCGGGGTCAGGGGGACCTTGGCACCAGCAGGCCTCCTACGTGCTCTCAGATGGACAATCTCACTTGATCCTGAAGTGGCTTCTGTCATTTGCAGTGTCTGAGGAGGAAACTGAGTCCCAGGGAAGTTTAACAAGTTGTCAGAGGCCACGTAAGTCTTCCACACAGATGCAGGCTGCGAGGCAAGTGTGTGGGGGTTGCAAAGCTTCTCTGTTTCACACGGGGCAGCCGTTGTTCAAGCTCACGTGTCTAGCAAGTGATCTTACTCCAGATCTCCATTTTCTAGTAACCGTGCAACCCGAAGTTGCTCATTTAATAAAATTCTAGTCATCGGGATTTTCCAAAGCTCTTCTGTTGTGGCCTAGAGTCATGATGTCACCAGCTCCGTCCATAGGAAACCATGCTCAGGGAGCTGCCCAGGCCACGTGGGACTCCGTCTTCATCTTGGCCCGTGGAGAACCTTCTCCTGGAGGCAGGCAAGGGTGGGATCTGGGGCCTCCCCCACCTGCAGCTGATCGATATCTCCTGGGCTTCCCTCCAACAGAACACTTAGAACCTTTTGCTGCAGCCTGGGGCCATGCCCTGGGGCTGTCCTTCCAAATTCGTATACCTGCCAAGGACCCCTGGCCCCTGCTAATTGAAGAGCACCAGAGGTTAATGGCGGAAGGTTAATGGCAAGGCCTAGTGCTTTGGGACTGAAAGCCAAGTCTCAGATGATGACAGCTGGAGAGACCTTCTAGAAGCTTCCTTTAATCAACTTGGGTCTCTATTTGCTCATCTACAAGTCGGGGGCAAGGGTGACTTATTTCAGCCCTGTGAACGGGCCTTCCCTGACAGCCACTGCTCAACGATGATGAGGTTGCCCTGGAATGTGCATGCAGCCGCACTCATTGCACTCCTTCCCAGTGAAGTGGACGAGCGGGTGTGACTGCCTCGGGAGAGATGAGGATGCCGGTGGAGAGAGGAACAGCAGTAAGCCCAGGCTGGACCTGAAGCCACACTCTGTGCTTGTCTGTACCCATCTTCCCAGTGCTCGAGCGAGGTGCCTGAATTCTCCATTTCCCTGTTCTTGGCTTTCTTGTGATTTGAGGATTCTGGGAGTTCCCATGCCTATGCTTCTCTGTGTGCACCTGCAGCCCGATGCCAGCAGCCAGAGAAGCACCAGAGAGCAGAAAGCAGAGCGCCAGCACCAGGGACCAGGATCCATGCACCCTCCCCTGCCCATCTGGGGCACCCCAGCCTCTCCGAGCCTACCCCAAGCCCCTGCTTAGCCAGCCTATCTGTTTCTCTAGGTCTTTGTCGTACTGAGGGTCCCTCTGCCTGAAGCGCTCTGACTGCAGCCCTGATCACTCCCAGCTCCTCTCCGCCCATCTGCACATGCCAGGCCTTTGTCCTCCTTCAGCCCTGGTTTTCTCTGGAGGCCCCAGCTAGCTCAGCCCTCCCCTGCACCTGGCGATCACAGTGCCGCACGCCTGCCTCACAGCATCTCTCGAAACCCCAGAGGCCTTCTCCTGGTTGCCCTGGGCTCCTTGAATGTCAGCTCTGCTGGAGCTGCTGGAGCTGCTGGAGCTGTGTTCTGTCTCCCTGTCCTGCTGCTGTGCCCGGGTCCTGAAAGAGTCTCGGCTGATTCCAGGCACTCGGTTTTATCTACCTAGGAACAGGGATGAAGGGATGAGCGTGGATGTGGCAGCATGCACCTGCTCTCTTCTTGATTCCAGATAACAGGAAGTGGATGACAACCTCCTCATAATGGATGCCTGTGAGCCCCAGACGCCCGAGGTCACCAGCGACTTCAAAACAGAAGAGCGCAAGAAGCCCAGTCCCCGGCAGGGCCCGATGCCCACACCCTCCCCTCAGAGGCAGCCAGAGCCAGACCCTCCCGTTTTGATCCTGAAGCAGGGGCTCCGTGTGGGGGCCCAGTGGTGGCAGGATGGAATCTCTTCCTTCGATGTGAGCCTTGGGATGTGTGCTACAACTCTGCATGTGTGAAACAGAGAGGGAGAGGCAGGTTTACAATGAAAAGTTAAATATCCTACATATTAGGTTGTGAGAATACTACAAAGAAAAGTGAAGCAGACACAGGAAGAATGACGAGAGCGTTGTTTGGAATTTGCTGGGAAGGGGATACTTTATCAAGGGTCCAGCTGAGGACAGGAGCACGACACAAGGGTGTCTTGGTGACTAGGAGTCCAGGTCAGGGGGTGGTCGTGCAAAGGCCCTGGGGTGGGACTGTAGTAGAGAGATGGGAGCACAGGGAGGAGGCCCAAGTGGCCACAGGTGGAGAAATGGAAAGAGTGAGGGGACAGATGGGAGAGGGGCTGTGGCCATAGCAAGAACGGGGGCTCTATTCCCAGAATCCCCAAATCACAGGAAAGCCAGGTACAGGCTAATGGCGATCGTTTAGAATCCAGAGACTTAGCCCCAGCACTGGGAAGACGGGCATGGATAAGCACAGAATATGCCCCCACTGGCAGCCACGAAGGGCCGAGCCAGTGAGGCAGCGTGGGACGCACTTTGAAGGGGTGCCCGTGGCTGCCGGCTGTGTGCAGAGCAGACTGTGGAGCGCCATGTTGCTGGCCTGGTCAGGAGCTGCTATAACGGAGGGATACCTGAGTGGCTGCCCAGACGTTTTACCTATTTTGATTCAATGTGTTAATTTATATTTTCTTACTGAACTGTTGAATCACACAGATTCTGTTAAAAAATGTATCTTACAGTCCTTTTATTTTCCCTTCATCTATTGCCACAACCCTCTTCTGTGATTTTTTTATTTCTCTTTTTCTGAGTTAGGCTTTAGAGTTGTTAATTAAAAGGAAATCAGTCTATATATTTGCTTCAATTTGGTGTTATCATCCTGCTGTTATATATTTAGTTTTGCTCTGACCTGTGTTAATTGGTTTTGTTTACGCTACATTTTTTTTTCTTTTATTAACTTGTTGAGTTCAATTCATAAGATCTTTATTTTTTATTTATTCCTAAAATGGAGTCGTTTCTCGGAGCTATATCGACATATTCACTTTGTCTGGTATGTGAGATTCCTTTCCCCTTGCTAAGGTCAAGCACATTTCCTCTTACTGAGCATTTTTACACGGTTCCGGCTGCCCTTGATATGTTGCCTCTTCAAGGCCATCAGTTTCCCGCCCCCGAGAATCTCACTGTCTCATTGTTTGCATGTTCTCCCTGAGGTCTTCCTTCATTTTGCGCTCTCCTCTTCATGCTGTGAAATGTTCTCGAATCTGCCTTTGATAGCATTATGTTTATTTTCTTCGGGGTCAATTCTCCTCTTATTAAACTCGAATGGATGTTATGTCTGTGAATCACCTTTCTAAAAATTGTCTTAATCACTAATTCGTTTCAGAATATCCATTGACCGTAATAACATCTGTCTTGTTTGAGAGACACTGTCTTTTTCCATATCCCAGGAGGTCAAGTGCAGAGGGTGCTGGCAACTATGTGCGTGCGTGTGTGCTGTGGGCAGCAGTGACGGACTCAGGGCCTCTGTGGGTTCGGGGGACACAGCAGAGAAAGGAGAGGCTGGCCCTGCTCTCCCGGAGCCCCCTTCTCAGGCAGAGACAGACGTGCCCACACAAGAGAGATGTGATTTCAGATTTAAGTTGGAAATAAGTGCCATCAGCGGAGGGGAACCGTGTGACGGGGACTGGCCGGCTTCTGTGCTGGTCAGGGAAGACTTCCTGGAAGTGTCGGGGAGCAGAACCTGGACCACAGGAAAGATCCACCCTGAAAACCAGCTAAGGAGGAGGATTCTGGGCAAAGGGATAGATTGGTAAGCTCCCAGGCCTGTGGGAAAAAGCATAGCCAGTGTGAAAGTCTGAGAAATAGAGGTGATGTAAAATGAAAATAATATTCATTTAATCAGTTGAGCACAGAATTCCCTACCTGAGCAACAGCGCTGGGAGGTAGAACGGGGAGAGAGGTAGGAGGCAGAAATAGGACAATTCCCACTGTGCTTTGCATAGGAAGAGGCCCATATATATGATTTTCTTCTTGAGATTGAGCTACAAGAACTGGGTGGCTCACTGGAGAGCTAAACAGTAGTAGAATAAAAATTATCATAAAGAAAAGTATTTTTCATTTATCTGTCATACGGAATTCATGTAGGCTACATCATATTTTCATGTTTTTATTTTTCCCTTCTGTTCACTTATCCTTGAATGAGGGCCAGATCTTCCGAGGCCTGCAGCTGGCTGTGAACACTGTGTGAATCCTTGGGGGTCTCTCTTTGTTCAAAATGTTCATAGTACCTACATTTCAAATTCAATATTCAGGAGCCCAAGCAGAGAGGAGGGAGCCAGGTCCTGGCTGAGCTACGGAGCCAGCTCTCCACCTGTTTTCCATTTGGTGTGGGTCCCCGGCATACACGAGACGCAACGTGGTCACACTCTGCCTTCTTAACGGATTCCTGCCATTAGGAAGTGCTCTTCCAATTTCAGAGAGCATTTTCTAACGTCTGGTCCAATATGCTACTTGGAGAGAGCTGGGTGACCAGCAAACGAGCAAACGTCAAAAACACTTTCCTCTTGGGTTTTCATTCAACTGAATTACACTTAGGGAATGTCTACTGAGTTCTTACTTATGTGTCTGGAAGTGAATCAATCTCAGATCTCTTTAAGTTGAAAAAGAGTCTCAGTGCTAAGCTCCTGAGGGTAGAGCGGGTGGCCCTGAAGGCCTGGCATTCCAAGGCACTCTGCAAGTCAAAATGGGGGAGCAGCAAAGCCAACAGCGAAGGGAGAAGCTCTGTCTACAGCAACGCAGAACGGTCAAGAGTCCTGGAGGGAAGAAACCCAAGGAGATGGTCTCTCTGAGACAGAGGTCATTGCCTTACGTGTGTGCCGTGTCAGCCCGGCTCAGCTGCTGCAGTACGTGGTCCTGGAAACGCACTTTCAGAATCAAGAGGGACTGGCCATCGCGATGAGGTATGAGTTTGTGGGGAATGTCTGGGATGTGTGTGTCTGGGCAGCCTGAATGCAGCTGCCTCTGGACGGTCCAGGCAGTAACTGCAAAGGACAAAATACTCACAATGTGCTTTAAGGGCTTCGGTGTGAAGTTCATCACTTACATCATCCCCTTATCACACTTCTTCCTGATAATATGCGTATGAATCACATTTATTACTGCATTCCAGAGAGGAACCTCTGGCTTGAGGGCTCTGGCAGGCCTTAGTCATGTGGCTCTGAAGGCTGCTGCCCTCCTCTAAGACTCCAGGTCTTCCCACGTCCATAACTCGGATCTCTTTTGCGGAGTTTTCTGTGTCTGATTCAGACTCAGTCGTCACTTACCAGCCAGTGTGTACCCTGGCCAGGGTCCAGGATAAGGGAGGTGCACCAGGTTCTCTTTCCAGCTTTCAGTAGCAGGAACCATGTGACTCACTGCTCCCGTGGGGGATGTGGCTGTGTGTCTTAGATTGTTTGGGTGGCTATAACAAAATATCACAGCATGGGTGGCTGAGAAACAACAGATTGATTTCTCACAGCTCTGGAAGCTGGGGAGCCGTGGTCAAGGTGCTGGTAAATTCTGTGTCTGGTCTGGGCCTGCTTGCTGGTTCCTAGAGGAGGCCTTCTCCCTGTGTCCTGCGGAGGAAGTGGGAGGGTCTCTCTCAAGCCTCTTATAGGCGCACAGATGCGGTTTGGATCTGTGTTTCCACCAGAATCTCATGTTCAATTGTCATCTCGGGGGTGGGGCCTGGTGGGAGGCCGCTGGAGCCTGGGTGGAGTTTCTCAGGCTCTAACACCGCCCGCCGTGGTGCTGTCATGAGATCATGAGTTCCAGTGAGATCTGTTTTTTTTTTTTTTTAGAGATGGGGTTTCACTATGTTGGCCAGGCTGGTCTTGAACTCCTGACCTCAGGTGATCTGCCCACCTCAGCCTCCCAAAGTGCTAGATTACAGGTGTGAGCCACTGCGCCTGGCCGAGATCTGGTTGTTTAGAAGTGTGTGGCACCTCCTCCCTGTCTTTCCCCAGCTCCAGCCATGGAAAGTTCTGGCTCCCCCTTCAGCTTCCACCATAACTGTGTTTCCTGAGGCCTCTCCAGAAGCAGAAGCCACTATGCTTCTTATACAGACTGCAGAACCCTGAGCCAATTAAACCACTTTTCTTTATAAACTTCCCAGCCTCAGGTATTTCTTTTTGTCTGAGGACAGTGGTGCAATCTCGGCTCACTGCAACCTCCGCCTCCCGGGTTCAAGCGATTCTCCTGCCTCAGCCTCCCAAATTCCTGGGACTACAGGCACGTGCCACCATGCCTGGCTAACTTTTTTGTATTTTTAGTAGAGACCAGGTTTCACCGTGTTAGCCAGGATGGTCTCAATCTCCTGACCTTGTGATCCTCCCACGTCAGCTTTCCAAAGTGCTGAAATTACAGGTGTGAGCCACCGTGCCCGGCTGTCTCAGGTGTTTCTTTACAGCAGTGTGAGAATGGACTGATACAGGCACTAATCCTATTCATGAAGATGGAGTCACCGTGATTTAATCACCTCCCAAAGGCCTCACCTCCAAATACCGTGAACTGGGGGTGGTGTGGTGAAAATAGATGAATTTTTGGGATACACAAACGTTCAGACCATAGCACTGTGGTCACAGGACGTCCATGATGATGCCGCCTGGAGGGAGCTGTGCCTTGTTCTTGCAGAGCCCGCCCTCCCTGAGCTAAGGTCTAATGCGCTCCATGAATGAGCTGAAAGGAGCCGCGTCTCAGACCAAGGCCTGGCTTGATGCGGGGAGTCCACTCCGACGATTGAAGAAGTGGGACGATTGTTCCCACCTTCCTGGGAAACGATGCCCTAAAAATGTTTCCATGTTGTCTCTTCCTCTGGGCTGCCAGGAGTAATTTGCATGCCATTCTCATCAGCTCACATAAGGCAATCATCGCCCATCACTGCCAAGCCCACCGGCTTCCCACTGGCCAGCCTAGGAAGGAGCCAGCCAGATGAGTTCTAACTGTTAATCTTTCAGACACAAATACAACAGAATAAAATAAACCTGCTCTTGTTTCTCATCCCGGGTAATGGCTTCTTGAGGGTCCTTAGAAACCATCCCTCCACCGTCCCTTCTCCCAGGTGAGGGTTACTAGAAATCACATGCACAGCAGGACGGTCAGCCCTGTTGGTTCCCATAGGAGGACAAGGAACGTGGATGGAAATGTCTTAAAAATAGGTTTCTGCAGAAGGTTTCCTGGTAACAACCCTGCAGACATGTGAAGAAAATGCCACTTTTCCAGGCTGCCAGCTCCCTCGTGGCCTGGCTGTGTCAATGTGCCTGGTTTTCAGACAGAGTGATCCAGACCTCAGTTGTCATTGGGTGACTTTTACTTGATCTTGTTGCAGGTGAAGACTGGAACACACGAGATGCTGTCATTGGGTCCAACCAGGCGGGGGCAGAAAAGAAATGCTCTAGTGTGCCATCTTCCCCCTCACTCCCCGGCTCCTGTGCGTCTCAGGGACTGTAGGCAGTCCTTCTATTTGCCTCCCACTCAGTTTCAAAAGGTACCACATCCAGGTTTGAGGATCAGGCTGAAATCTCATGCTCTGCACAGAGATGAGAATCAGAAAAATGCAGGATTCAGGGCTGGTTCTGTGTGATGTTATTCACCTCAGTTTCCTCATATGGAAAATGGAAATTGATATATTGCTTACCATTTCTTATTAGAACTTGATGGCTTATGCCTGTAATCCCAGCACTTTGGGAGGCTGAGGAGGGTGGATCATGAGGTCAGGAGATCAAGGCCATCTGGCTAACATGGTGAAACCCCATCTCAACCAAAAATACAAACAAAAAAAATTAGCTGGGTGTGGTGGGCGCCTGTAGTCCGAGCTACTTGGGAGACTGAGGCAGGAGAATTGCTTTAATCCAGGAGGCGGAGGTTGCAGTGGGCTGAGATTGCGCCACAGCACTCCAGCCTGGGCAACAGAGGGAGATTCCATCTCAAAAAAAAAAAAAAAAAAAAAAAAAAAAAGAACTTGATATAATGTATAATGTAAAAGTACTGACTATAACATGCAGTCACCAATAAATGGTATATTTGTCACCACACAAAATGCTGCTGTTGCAGGCGTCTCTTGTTTGAACCTTGTGCAACTGATTTTTGTTCTAACCCATCCACCCACCCGTCCAGTCTGTGCCTGTTCATCACTTGCTCACCACATTCCAGACACTGCTCACTCGTTGTTTTCCAAAAACAAATGCTTCTTGCTGCCAACTGTGCATGGCTTTCCGCTGCCCGAGGAGCCTGGAGCCCCGCTCTCAGGACATGACCCAACGTCGCGCACAGGAGAGCAAACAGCAGCCTTCGGTGGCCTTCCTCAGAGGAAGCGGAGAGGAAGGGTCTGCTTTGACAGCTCTTTCTGTCTGGCCTGCACTGCCCAGCCTATTCTTAATGAAAACTGAGCATTTGTTCCCCAAGTATTCCCTGGCTTCATTTGTGTGCCATGCTAAATCAAAGCGCTTGCTCCAGGATGCTGCTTCTAAACGTTCAGCTTTCTCTCCGCCAGCTCTGTAAGGGGCTGTGGTCACTTGTAGTGACTGCGGGCTCTCCTGGTGCCCCCCTGCTTAGAAGCAGGGAGCCATCGCTGGGTTCTAGAAGTACAAGTTGGGGAAAGCTGAGGCTTCAGAGCCAGAATCCCCTCCCAGGCTGCTTTTTCAGTGTCACACAGATCATTACTATTTGACGTCTTTTTCCTTCCTCAGGAAATAATGCTTGTGATACCTACGTTGGGTCAACGTAGAAGTGAATGTGATGACATTTGTAACTGGAAAACACAGGGTTTCTGCCAAAGAAAGAAGACTAAACAGGCTGAGAGTCCAGCAATTCTGCTTCAAACACAGAAGTTTTGGATTAAATATATTGAATGTAAGAAATATAGGTCAGATTGGAAATAAGGAGAATCGCTGCATGCTTGAAATATAGATATGTTTTTTTTTTCGGGGTCTTGCTTTGTCACCAGGCTAGAGTGCATTGGCATGATCTTGGCTCACTGCATGCTCCACCTCCCGTGTTCAAGTGATTCTCCTGCCTCAGCCTCCTGAGTAGCTGCGACTACAGGCACCTGCCACCACACCTGACTAGTTTTTTGCATTTTTAGTAGAGATGGGGTTTCATGGTGTTAGCCAGGATGGGCTCAATCTCCTGACCTCGTGATTCGCCTGCCTCGGCCTCCCGAAGTGCTGGGATTACAGAAGTGAGCCACCGTGCTCGGCCCTGTAGATGTGCTTTCTAGCCAAAAAGTCAGACAGTTGCAGAGGCGTGGCCCCCACTTGGTGCTAACATGCTCATCAGGGTCTGAGGTTGAGCCAGTTAAAGGAGTTATGTAGGGAGGGGCTTTCTGTATAAAGTGCTGCATCCTTAGGGAAAGGGGGACTGTGAAAGTTACAGTTGGTGTTTCATGTGTGTCCACTCAGAAATGAACCATCTTCCCAAGGCCATGCACAAAAGCAAAGCATCTCCAGCCAAACAAAATCTGAGCCTGTATTGTTAGTATGCGTGAGACATAAATTTCCTGTTAAATGTGGTGCAGAAACCCTGAGTGTGTTCATGTACACACACACACACACACACTTATCCCACATCGGTGAAACCAACAGGACCCCAATACAAGCAAAGATTAAACTCTGAGCAACACATAAGTTTCACTGAGAATAAAAAATATAGATTAGCTTGAGAAATCCACCCAAGACACTGAATAAATGGCGTCCTCTCATGCAATTTGAAAAGGGGTATTTAGCGTCCTTAAATAGGCAGCACAAAGAGTGGATCACATTAAAATTGAAAAGCACATTAAGATTGGTGTAGAGTCTTACTTCTGGCTATAATGCACCAAATAATGTGGACTGACATTCCCACTGGAAAACAACTGGAAAAAGAGATGAAACTTTTTGGAGCTGCTTTGAAGGCATCAGGAGCTCTCAGGGGAGAGAAGCACTATGGGGCCAAGACGCGACAGAAGAAGAGAACTCACAGAAGTGACCCTGGCCTGTGGGGTCAGCATTTGCTCCACTCCAATGCTGTCCTGTGACTTGTTCTGGGTTGTTGAAGATGGTACATGTCTTCTCCAACCACTGAGGCAGCCACCAGCCACACGTGGCCACTGAGCACCTAACAGGTGGCCACTGTGGCTGAGAGTCTGAGTTTTAGATTTTATTTAATTTTAAGGAACTTACATTTAAACAATCCATGTGACTAGTGGCTGTCGTCTAGGACAGCATGTCTCTAAAAGCATTTGCCAAATTTGGACAAAGTAGCTGAGAGACTGGGAGGCTGATAGGAGCTTTTATCTGACAATTGGAATAGTGGGGACACAATTTCAGTATTAAAGCCCAGATCTGCTGAGCATGGGGGTGAATTGGATAACGCTATGAGATGCTCAGGCTCCCTTCAAGACACAATCCTCTTTGTGTTGTCTATTTGAGGCCAGGGGTCAGCAAATGTCAGGTCATGAGCCAAATATGGCTGACTGCCTATTTTTGTAGAGGACGTTTTAGTGGCATGCAGCCATCTTCATCTGTTCTTCAGAGTCTATGGCTGCTCTGACACTGCACCTGCAAAGTTGAGGAGTTGTGACAGCCTGCAGGGGCTGCAAAGCCTTAAATATTTACTATCTGGCCCTTTACAGAAAAAGCTTGTCTAGGTGCTGACTCCCCAGGCTTCCAGGAGTGCTGGCAGGGGACAGGTCACAGATGAATTGCTCTTAGCTGAAGGGAAGTACTTTGCCCAGGGCTACACACTCTGCCTGGGGCTGCACAGACCCATCGTCTGGTGATGCACAGTAAAGACTTGGTCCCTTCACTTAAATTGAGGACAGCAATTAAGGGCACCTACAGCTCCAGAGCTCCCACGGGATCAGCCGAGGCTTCTGATAGAACTGTATGCCAGTTCATCTTCTCTCTTAGCCCAGTCCTGCCTGCTTTCCTCTCTCTTAGCCTTGTTCCCAGAAACACTCCCCACAGATCTTCAGCAAACAAATCTTTGTCTCAGAGTCGGTTTCCTGAGAGCTCTGCTTAAGAAAAGAGTTCAGAAACTCTCCCCCAAACCCTGGATTGGTGATTAAAGGACTACATCCTAGGAGTAAGAGCGAAACAGAAAGAAAGGAACTTAAAGAGGGATAAAGCCCAGGTTCAAACTGAGCTCGCCTTGACCAAAGACCCTGAGATTACTAGTGTTTCTAGTGTAGCCACTGGCCGGAAGCAAATATAATTCCACTCTAGAAAAAGACAACATTATCTGAAACATTAACTAAGCTCTAAACTTTTCAAGTGTAATATCCAGCATTTGCTAAAAGTATCCAGGCATGTGAGATGACAATATGGCCCCAAACCCAGAAGAAACAATAGGTAGTAAGAGTAAATTCCAAAGAGATTCAGGTGATGCATTCAGAAATAATCCTTCAAATAAATATATTTTATATTCCCAAAGAAATAAAAGACCAGACTAAAAAGTTATGTAGAAAATTGGCAACTAATAAAAAACACCTGGGAGATTTACAATTATAAAACAAAGGAAATGAAAGGATTTACATCAACATTAGACACAGTTGAATAGAAAATCAGAAAACTGGAAGACAGATCAGAAGAAAATATTCAGGCATGCACTTAGTGATAAAAAGACTTTAAAGATACATAAAAAGTAATTAGAAGCATAGGGACTATGATGTAAAATTTTAATACACATGTAATTAAAGCCCTATAAGTACAGGGAAAAGAATATGGTATAAGACCAATATTTGAAAAGAATAAGGATGACAATTTTCCAAAAGTGAATATAAATATCAAGACACACCAAGCATGAAACCTAGACAGGACAAATGAAAAGAAAACACAATCACAATATAGAAAACCTCTGCACCGGTCAGAATGCCCATTATTAAATAGTCAAAAAATAACAGTTGCCTGGAAGGTTGCAGAGAAAAAAAGAATGCTTATACATTCTTGGTGGGAGTGTAAATTAATTCATCCATCGTGAAAGACAGTGTGGTGATTCTTCAAACATCTAAAAGCAGAATTACCATTTGGACCAGCCATCCCATTACTGGGCATATATCCAAAGGAATATACATTGTTCTATTATAAAGAAACATGCACACATATGTTTACTGCAGCACTGTTCACAATAGCAAAGACATGGACTCAACCTAAATGCTTGTCAAGGGTAGACTGGATAAAGAAAATGTGGCACATATTCACCATGGAATACTATGCAGCTGTAAAAAATGAAATTTTGTTCTTTGCAGGAACATGGATAGAACTGGAGGCCATTATTCTTAGCAAACTAACACAGGAACAGAAAATCAAAAACTGCATCTTCTCGCTTATAAATAATGAGAATAGATGGACACATAGAGGAGAACAACACACACTGTGGCTTACCACATTAGTGATCTTTTCTCAAATTAGCTCAGTGGAGGGTGGGAGGAGGGAGAGGATCAGAAAAAATAGCTAATGGCTGCTAGGCTCATGTTCCCCTAAACTTAAAAGTTAAGAAAAAAAGAAAGAAAGAAAGAAAAGAAAACCTCTGAAAAGCAAAGACAAAAAGAAAAGCTTAAGGTTGATAAAAGTTAAAAAACAGCAACTACCCAGATTTCCTTCAAAGGAGTAAGAAGAAATTGAGAGCTCATTTCTTAAGAGAGAAATGAAAGCCTGGAGATAATGGGTAAATGATGAAAAAGCTGAAATGAGAAATTAATAGCAACAAAATAACTAGAAGATCCACACGTGTTAAAATTAAACAGCACAGCTCTCAACAACTCTTTGGTCAAAAACATCAATATGAAAATTGGAAAATATTTTGAACTGAATGAAACAAAAATAATACATAGCAGAAGCCATGAAGTAAAGCTAAACTAATGCTTAAGTGCAAAATTATTTGTGAAATGGAAATATGAGAAAAGTGCACATTTGTCCATATAGGATGATAGAATATATTTCATGTAATAATTTGTTCCCTTGACTTACAACATGTAAATATTTATATCTATGATTTGAAAGCCCTCACCTGTAATTTTAACCCAGACCCTAAAAATATTCTGGATGGTCTGATTAATAGAAAAAAAAAATGCAATTGCATTAGAGTGTGACTAGAACATCTTTTGGATGAATGGTATTTGGTCATTGGATTCCCATAGTGAAAAACAATTAATCCCTTTTATCACATTATATTAAAAAGTAAGTCCAGATACACGATGGATTGTTAGAACACATGGAATTTGTCAGAGGCAAGTTTTAAGTGAACTTTGGTACCAGAAAGATTTCTTGATCTAGACTCACCAGTACTAACTGTAATGGAAAGGATTGATTTATTAGGTGACTTTTGCCACTATTACAGCGTCTCTTTTTCAACAGACCAAAAAGGCCATTCCATGAGTGGGAGGAAAATATTTGCTATCTAACATCCAGATCGTGGAATAGGTAGAGATTTCTTAAATAACATGCAACGATCATTAATAAAAAATTGCAAAACAGATAATTAGACCCAATTGAAATTAAGAACTTAAGTTCATGGCCGGGCACAGTGTAATCCCAGCATGTTGAAGGCCAAGGCAAGTGGATCATCTGAGGTCTGAAGTTTTAGATCAGCCTGACCAACATAGAGAAACCCTGGGTCTGCTAAAAAATACAAAATTAGCCGGGCATGGTGGCACATGTCTCTAATCCCAGCTACTCAGGAGGCTGAGGCAGGAGAATCACTTGAAACCAGGAAGCAGAGGTTGCAGTGAGCCAAGATCGCACCATTGCACTCCAGCCTGGGCAACAAGAGTGAAACTCTGTCTCAAAAAAAAAGAAAGAACTTAAGTTCACAAAAATTATATCAATAAGACAAGAAATGTACTCCTCAGATACAAATACACAAATCAGAGAGCAAAGTTCCAAAGAACCAATAAACACAAGAACAGATGCTTATCATCATCACTTATCAGGAAAATGTAAACCAAGACCACAAGGCAAACTAGTCTACACCTAGCAGAATAGCTACAATTTAAAAAGCTAGAAAGTACCAAATGTTGGTGAGGATACAGGGAAATTGGAGTTCTGTTACGGTAATGATGAGAATTTAGTGATTACACTCATAGGTGTATGACCCCAAAGAAACGTGTACCTTTATAATCACAAAAAGCATGCACAGTATATTAATAACAGCATTATTTTTGTGAGTCAACAACTGGAAATGTCCCAAATGCCCATTAGCAGTAAAGTGGGTGCATGCATTATGGGAAACTTAAACAATTGTACGTTAGAGCAATATATAATCATAAACTGCAGTTATATGGAATAATATGACTTGCTTTCACCCACATTATTTTGAGTGTGTGTGCTTTATAAACAGGCAAAAGCAATCTATTGTGTTGGAAGTCAAGATACTGGTTAGGTTAGGCGAGGAAGGATATTATTCATGGGCTGAGGGAATGAGAGATTTTTTTGAACACTGGTCATGTTCTATTTCTTAGCTTGGGGTGATCCTACCACGTGGATATGGGGATGTCTACTCTGTGATAATTTGTCAAGTGGCCATCTTCTGAGTCATATGTATACATGTACATATAATTCCATAGACAGATCCTCCCATAACAAAAAATGCATGGAGGAGGTGGTGGAGTAGGGGAGCGGGTACCAGAGCTGGCGGTGAACTTGGCACAAATTATTTTAGGCATGAGGCATGAAATAATTATTAACTTCAGAAAACATTTTTATAAATATTATAATACAGTGACTGTGCATGGCTCATATATGATTATATAGTCAAAATTATATATATGGCAATATTGGCTATAAATCAATCCTGGGATTATTATATGCATGCAGTTAAGAGTTTGCTTGGAGGGAAAGTGTGCATGTGGGTTTTAGAATGATTGTAAGAAAATCAAATCTCCAACTTCTTTGGTAGGATGACTATTAATATCTAATGGTGACAAATTAAAATTGCAGTAAAAAGTGTTTCTTAAATACATGACATCTCAAAAGAAATTGTAAACTAGATTAAATTATTGTTTCTAGGAAGCAAATGAAGAAAATGTTCGTGCAAGGGGCTTCTTAAAAAAGACTTATAGAACTTATAGTTTTAAAAACCACATATTATGTAATCCCAGCACTTTGGGAGGCTGAAGTGGGTGGATTGTTTGAGGTCAGGAGTTTGAGACCAGCCTGGCCAACACGATGAAACTCCACCTTTACTAAAAGTACCAAAATCAGCCGAGCATGGTGGTGCATGCCTGTAGTCCCAGCTGTTTGGGAGGCTGAGGCAGGATAATTGCTTGAACCTGGGAGGGGCAGGTTACAGTGAGCCAAGATTATGCCACTGCACTCCCATCTTGGGTGATAGAGTAAGGCTCTGTCTCAGTAAATAAGTAAATAAATAAGAAATGAAATTTATAACTTTATACATTTGTATATAATGTAAATAAAAATCTATAACAGTAATAGCTAAAGGAGCCATTTATATCAGTAAATGCCCACATAAATTTAATAACTCATAAGTTCCATAAACTCTCAGAGAACAGGGAAGAGAGAGAACCATGTCATTCCAATAATTAAAATAATTATGATACCACAGGTGAACAAGCACAGAAAAAAATCAAGATTCAAATCCACTTTAAACAGGTAAACAAAACCCAAATAACATTTAATATTCAGATCAACAAGATCTTAAAAGAATAAGACATCACAACCATACAGGGTTAATCAGAGGAATGTGAGAATGATTGAGAAAACTTATCAATGGGGAATTACATCAGGATAATAAGGGAAAAACTTTATCTCACTAGATGCTGAAGAAGTATTTGATAAAAGTCAATGCTCATTTCTGATTAAAAACAAAACACTTAGAAAACAAAGACAGTAATCAAATGCTCTTATCTTGATAAAAAGCAGTTACCAGAAAACTGAAGTAAGCATCACACTTAATAATGAAACATTAGTGATAGTTTCTCAAATTAGCTCAGCAAGGATGCCCACTGTGTATCACTGTTTAATATTGTGCTAAAGGTTCTAATCAATGTAAAAATGAAAAAAGTAACTTGAGCGATATGATAGTATATATATGAGAATATTCTTTCCCATAAAAATGCAAAAGCACAAACTGATAAATTGCTAGAACAGGCCAGGAGAGTTCACCAAACTGGAGCTGAATACATCAGCCTACAAAAATCAATAGTTTTTCTATAACCAGCAACATTCAGATAGAAAATGTAATAGGAAAAAAAAAAGATTCCATTCCAGGCCAAAATAATAATACAAAAGAACTCCAGAGAATTCTTACCTACTGAAAGAGTCAAAGTTGGCCTGAGTGGCTGAAGAGACATTCATCGTTGATCAGAATACATCAACACCTTAGCCAACACTCCAAAATTCTCAGCGGCTTAGCAAAATGTACATCCATTTCAGCTCACACTAATGAGCTGGTGTTTGGTGTGGACTTCTGATATGTGACCTTCCACGTGGCTATTCAGGGACCCGGACAACTTCCAGCCTGTGGTTTCTGAGCCCTTGGTGGCCTCAGATTTCCCTGCCAGGTCCCTGGTTGCAGGTGGAAGGCAACCAAAGGGAAAAAGTGAGACACAGTGCAGATGGTTCCTACGGGCCAGACCTGGAGGCCACGGCATCGTTTCCGCCCATGTCTCATCCTCTGGAACTCAGTCACGTCATCACACTCGAAGTGAAGGGAGATGAAAAGTACCACTCCCTGGGTGTTCTGGAAGAAAAGAAAAGAGGTCTGGGAAAGGCTTCCAAATGCTTACCACCCCGGGAAGGACTTGATGCTGAAAGGTTGTCATTTCTCTCCCACAGCTCATGTATGCCATCTGTATCTCCAACAAATTCCAATCAGTTTTAATATGGAAACTGATGATCTGATTCTCAAGTTTGTATGGCTAATCAATGTATGGAAATAGCCAGTACAATTTTGAAAAAATGCACTATGGGCATGACTGTGGGTGTGGATTTGCCCTATTTGATGTGCCATAAGGTAGAACAATGAGCACGACAAGACATTAGTGCAACATCAATACATAGCAGAGGAGAAAAGGCGATCTGGAAACAAATGGACACATCAGGGGATTTGCACATAATCAGATTAAATTAATAGTAAAAGTGGCATTTCAAGTTAATGAGGGCTAAAAATCTAATAAGTGATTTAGGAATATTAGACTACTCATTTGCTAAAAGAAATGTCAGTGGATCATAACGTATAACATATGTTAATAAATTTCAGTGTTATTAAAGATTTAAACCTAACAAATATCGGTAGAATCTGAGGCAGGAGGAAGCGTAGTGATAAGAACGAATTAGAAACCATATGGACAAAGAGTGACAAATTCACCGTGATAAATACCACAGCACACAAAGTTAATTGACATCTGGCGGAATGGCAAAAATATTTCAATAGAAACAAGCAAAAGTTTAATATGCAGAATTTACAAAGCATTCACACAAGTCAACAACAAAAAGACAACCCCGTAGAAAGTAGTCAAAGAATATGGATGGCCTATTTACTGAACATAAATAAAATGGCCTCTAAACACATTAAAAGAGAATCAAACATAAATAAAACAAGCTTTTTTTTTTTTTTTGCCTCTTATATTAGGGAAAAAGCAAAAAAACCATTATGTGAAATGCTTGGGAGGGAGCACTGTCTGCATTTCGGTGGGAGCGTTCACTGAATAGCCCTTTAAAAGAGTAGCTTATTAGTCAACTGATTACAAAATTCATAGACTCCGATCCAGAACTTACGTTTCAGGAATCTGGGCCAAAGAAGAACCAACCCATGTGCATGAGACGTGCGTGCGTACGCATGTGCCATTTGTTTTCTCCACAGCATTATTTGTAATCGCAAGAACGTGAAAACACATTAAATAATCATTAAGACAGAATCATCACATTAATAATGACAAATCCAATCAATGAAATACTGCAAAACAGAAATAGAAAAACATCTAAAGGATCTAAAGGCTGACTTGTAAAATTAATAAGATGTATAGCCGAGTGAAAAAAGCAGGTCGTCGACAGGGTATAATATAATTCCATTCCTGTTGGCACACACATACATACATACGAAAGAGCGAGAGAGAGGAAGAGACAAAGAGTCAGAGGGAGAGACAGAGAGAGTCTGAGAGAACGGCAGAGAGAAAGGGAGCGCACCCCAGGTTGGCCACCCACTGCATTGCTTTGAGGGCACTTGGTCAGTGAGCACCAGTAAGAATGCGATGCCCTGAAGAACACGTTCCAATTTGGCATGGTACGCTTGCAGAATCCTTGTAAAGGAAAATGTATCAGCAAGTTAAATACATGATAAGTAACAAAAGACAAAGAAATTGAGTGGCATATACCTACCTGCCTTACCTCTTCCTTCCCCTTTCTGTCTCATGAGAACAACTCCTTCCCTGTATTAGCATTTCCCACAGCAAGCTTCCCCGCTGCCTCCCTCCCCTTCCCCAACGAAGGTTCTTGGAAGGGTGGTGAGGACTGCAGCCCCCATCCCTGTCAATTCCTATCAGTTGCTGCTGGAGCCATCGAAGGAAGAGGCCGCCTGGAGAACTCCGGGGAGGTGGAGTAAGGAGGCTGCCCAGAGAGCCAAGCAGGCGTCTGCTCCTGCAGGACCAACCCTGTGCGTCATCACCCCTGAAGTTTCCCTCAGTGTCTCTCCAGGAGGTTTCAGCAGCCTTTGGAAGACCTCCCCTTGGTGCCACCCTGGTGACCCTTGCTTCTGAACCTCTCTTTACTGATCCCTGTGAAATTGCACGAGTGTGGTTTGCCTCCAGTCCCTCTGATGAGCCGTTTTTCCTCCTTCGTTGATTTCTCTTTCCGAATGTTAATATTCACATGGTTCTACGCTGCTGGGCCTCACTTCTTCCTCATTACCATCTATGTCCAGAGCTTCCTCTGTGACACCCGGAATATAATTTCTGACTCTCTGTCTCCAGTCCTGACTTCACCCTAAGTGCACAGGAGCAGTGGGATAATCTCCACCAGTAGACCTGAGAACACTGCTTTTGGGTGTGCTGGCCAGAGCCCTGCAGCCAGCTTCCCTGGGTCCCCCCCACACACCTGTGGGGCTGTGGCCAACTCCCGAGGGATCAGGCACCAGCCAGCTCAAGGTCCAGAGTGGCACCTGCCTTGGGGGTCTAGGGATCCCCACACTGCTGCTCCCACAAGGTCCTCTGCCACTGTGGTCTCCAATTCCAGCGTTCTGGGGAATTCAGCCACAGGAGGCTGTTTGTACACTGACCTTTCCACTGTAGCAAGTTCCCTTGTTTTTTCTGTGCCTCAGTACTTCTGCCTGCAGACGCATCCTCCACATGCATCATACACACACCGATATGACCAGGTGAAGTGGAGACCATACGTGTGAATGGAATGGAATGTGGTTTGGAGCACCCGCTGTGTGTCCTCTGGGATAGCGGCTGCATCTCATGCAGAATCTGTGATTCTCACAATAACTTGTGTGGGTGAGTATTAGACTGACTTTAGATAGGAGAAAAATATCATCAGATCCTAGTCTCGATTTTCACAAAAAGTGTGGCCTCAGGAAAATTGCTTCAAGTCTTTTAGATTCGGTTTAGAGTTTAGAGGCCGAAATGACAGAGAGAGGCCCTCTAAGAGAAAAGATGTGTATTTGAGAATGGAGCATTGCCATGGAAAAGTGCCACAGTGAACTCTGTGCATACTCACGGAGGCAGAAGAGGCAAAGGGTTTTCCCAGGTAAACAGTGAGGAGGACGACATACTTGTTTTGAGATCGTTGTCCTTGAGTACAAGGATCAATAGCAAGGGTGACGTCAGTCCGAGGTTGGACAGGCAGTTGCTGGGCAGATGTCCTTGTGAAAGTCACTCTTGTGTAAGGTTGTAGGTTTTGCAGAGCGTTTTTCACTGTTAGCATACAAGTGTGCCTGGATCCCTTCGTTCTATTTTTCATCGGTTTCATAACATTAGTGACTCCATTTGATTCTGATAACTTTCACAAGGTCTTTGAAATTTGACCAACTTATTATTGAGCAAATATTGTGTGCCTTGGACTGTGCTAGGCAATATAAATCAGACAGAGGTGGCCAAGACATAGTCCTGTGTCTCCAATTATCCGTAGCCTATCAGTAAGCAATTAAATATACACAAACTAAACAAATACAGTCCTGTAAACAGGTATCAAGTACCAATGCCATAATGGACACACTGGTAAGTAGTAACGACACTGATATTTGTTTTAAAAGTCACCATGATACCAAGAAAACAGCAATTGCTTTGCCATCGGGAGATGGCATCAGGCTCTATGAAATCCTGACAGTGAAAATGAGCACAAGTGTTTTAACCATATCAGCTTTGTCAGAAAAGACATATATTACTTCATCCACTTAATAGTTTCAGTGATTCTCAAATGCATAAACTAGATGATTGAGAATCTAGTTTATGCATTTGAGAATCATGTTCTGTCCAGACACCACGGCTCATGCCTGTAATCCTAGCACTTTGGGAGGTCACGGTGGGTGAGTTGCCTGAGTCCAAGAGTTTGAGACCAGCCTTGGCAATATGCTGAAACCCAGTCCCTGCAAAAGATACAAAAAGTAGTCAGTAACAAATTTTCAATTTGTTAAAATGGAAAATTTATCCACAAATCTAGGAAGTTCAGTGGAGTTCAGGAGAGTGAATTCAATGCACCAAGGGTCATCAGAGTCAAAATACTGAAAACATAAGACAAAGAGAAAATCTTAAAAGTCACCAGAACAGAGGGAGTTTGCCACATCCAATAAAACAGAACAAGTATAAGAACGATGGCTGCCTTGCAAAACAATATAAGCCAAGGGAAACAGTAACAATAACATCTTTAAAGTTCTGAAAGAAAGAAAAATACTGTCAACCTAGAATTCCTTATCTAGTGAAATTATCTTCCAAAATTAGAAAAATCAGATAAGTGCAAACTGAGAGACATTATAATCCACACTACAAATAAAATGTAAAAACCAATATCATGCTGAAGAAATACTTTGCCAGATGGAATCTCAGAAGGCATAAAATATGCCAAAAATAATAAATAGAGGACTGAATTTGAAAGACTATGTTTTGTTCACTTGTCTTAAATGTATAAAAGACTACTGAATCCTTGGAGAAAAAATAATAGGAAATATGTATGCTGGGACTTACAACACATAGTAAAATATATGAAAATTAAACACAAAAAGAACTACACTATTTATTGTTTTCACTTCACAGGGAATGCTAAAATGTTAATTCATGGTAGATTCCTGTAAATTAAGCAGATCTGTTTTAATACCCAGAGAAGTCACTAAAAAGAAAGAGATATACCTAAAAACCAATTAAAAGAAGGTGGAATAGAAAACCACTTTATAAATTATAAAGAAAGCAGGAGTAAAAAACATAAGATAAATATAAACCAAACTGCAACATGGTGGACTTAATCCCAACCATATTGAGAATTACATTAAATATAAATGGTTTAGAACTCATCCTTTCACCTCCCAAAGGAGTAACTGCTATAGGACTTGCCATTCTACCATAAAAACAAATGAGAAAACTGAAATAAATTATCAAACAACTGTTTTAAGATAGACAAGGGGTAGCACAGAACTGCAAATGAAGATCAAAGAGAAACAGGCAAATCCGACGATCGCCTTGGATTTCTACCTGGAGGCAATTTCTAGACCATGGTGCAAGGAAGGGGAAGAAAACCCAGAAAGCTTGAGTTGAACAGACAGAATAGAGTCAGTTGGAGCCAAGGTATCTGGAATTTGCAGGGCAGAGTACAGGATAAGAAGGAGCTAGTCAGAGAAAAAGCTCCAGAAATCTGCATAGAAGTTCCTGTAAGACATTGACTGAATATCAATTTTCAGATAAAATGGAAATGAAGACTCCATGAGGCATGCCAAAAAAGAAATGCCAGGGGAGAAAATAGTAAAGTCAAAGAAATAAATAGTATGAGAATTAAAAAGGGTAGGAACAAAACTCTCATTATTCACAGAAAATATTATGAGTTACATACATAACCAAAGTATTTACAGATAAAATATTAAAATTATCAAGAAAGCATAAAATGTAAAAGCAGAGAAAAAATATCAATTGCATGTCTACGTACTGAAAATAGCAACAAATACAGCAACTGCAAAACAACAAAACCTACATAGTTTTTGTAGGAGGAAACTTAGCAAAATGAATGTAAGACTTTACTGATAAATACATTAAACTTTATTAAGGCCATTAAAAATAGCTAAGAAAGTAGAGTGACAAACGTGTATGGATAGACAGTTGCAATACCATAAATATGTCCCTTTTCCCAGACTAACCTACAAAGTTAAAGGAAGTTTGACCAAAATTACGTCAAGATTCTGCAGAGAATATGTCAAGTTGATTTTAACTTTAGTTTTATCTTATTTGTGTAAATTTAAGAAGTAGAAGTGCAATTTTGTTATGGGGATCCATTGCCTAGCGAGAGAGTCTGGACTTTTAGGGTGTCCCTCACTCAAATAATGTACATTGTAACCGTCAAGTAATTTCTGAATGTTCTGAACTCCTTGCTATTCCATATATAGTTAAAAGTAAAAAAAATACTTAATCAAGTTTAACTTTGTATAGAAAAGCAAAGGGTTCAGAACATCCAGGAGAGTTTTGCCGCACCAGATATAATAATTTATTATAAGGATGACCTGATCAAGACCACATGGTCCTGGCCACGTGGATTAACTCATAGACTATTGGGACAGAGGAAGAGGCGGGAGGCAACCCCTCTCCCAGGTCCCAGCAGTACATCTACTTAATTAGAAATTTGTTAAGTGGCGGAGACAGAACTTCACGCACGTAAAGAAAATACATGTGACATTATGTATTTTTACCTTAGCGAATCATGTATTTTTACCTTAGCGAATCATGTATTTTTTACCTTTGTCTTAAACTGTATAAATCATGAAGGGCAATATTAACAAACTCAGTGGTATTAGCATAAAAACATGTGTTTTAAAAAAGACTGTCTAACTAAAGTAGAAACACAGGCTACTACCTGAAGAAGACATTTGCAATGAGCATTACTGACAAAGGACTGGAATCCAGATTACAGATCAACGAGAAATAAGACACAGTGAAAAAATGGTCAGGGGATATGGAAAAGCAGTTTTGAATATAATAAACCATAACTTTGAAAAAACATATGAAAAAAATCCAAACTCTTTACTAGAGAAATAGATTCTATTATTTCAGTGTGTGACACTTGAATGCCCGTCAGGACAATTTAAGGGAACACACTCTGCAGGGCTGGGAAAGATGTGAAGAGGAACAGGTGTGCATGGTAGGAGTATGGATTTGTACAAGTACTTTGGAGCTAAATGTATCAATAACTGGTCAATTTAACATAAATGTGTCCCACACCCCAGCAATTTCACTCATAGCTATATATTTAACCTTTAGACAATTGATAGGGAACCCATACAGGATTGACCATTGCAGTTCAAATTAGTTTGATGTAAGAGAACATCAGAAACAGCAGAAACCCATCAATATGAAAATGGATAAATAAATTGTAGTATATTCATACAATAAAATGCTACACAGAGAAAACAAATGATCTGGGATTTGGGGTAGCAACATATATAATTCTCAATAACATAATGCCGGGAAAATAAGATGGTTGCAGGAAGATTCATCCATTTTAATTTCACGTCGACAGCTTTATAAATAGAGAAATAAAACGCAGTGCACAGGAATGCATGCAGATGTGATAAAGGCGTGATGAGGTGCACGGAATCAAATGAGCATCAGATTCAGGATGGGGGCATCTCCAGAGAGGCGATGGTGAAGGAAGAGGAGCAGGTTCGTGGAATCTTCACCTGCGTGTGGGAGGTTTGCTGTTTTGGCTGAGGAGTGGAGAACCTAATTCTTACTTTTTTTGTACGTCTGCCCTTTTTTGTGCCACCTAATGCTGTCCTGCGTGCCCACCGTGCCGGGCACCGCCTCCCTGACCCTCCCTGTTCCTCTTGCCCTGGGGCCCCTGCCTTGACCCTTCCTGCAACTGCAGATTATTTAACCCTCAGACGTTCAAACAAGCAGGACTCCCTTCCTCCAACTCTCAGCCCAAATCACCCCACCTCAGGGAGGCTTCCTGACTTCCGTACCCCCTTCACTCCAGGCGTTGTTCTAGTTCAATTCTCCACGCGGCACTCAGCCATAGCTTGTAGTTCCATTTTATTTGTGTAGTTCCTCTCTGGCTTTAGTTTACTCCTGTCTTCCCTCTCTAGGACACAAGCACCTTCGCAAAGAAACAAGCTGTCTTATTTTCAGCAGGGCCTTCAGGGAATACAGCAGTGCTTGGTGCAAGGCAGGCATTTCACTGGATGAATGAATGAATGGATGGATGAATGAATGAGTGAATAACTTATTGAGACAAACAATACGAGAACTGCAATCATAACAGGGGATATCCATATCAGTTTCTATCAGTATTTTTATTAGAAGGAAAGGCATGGGCAAAAGTGCATAACTAGGGAATCTAAGAGTGAGGGGTCCCAGGGCAGAGAGAGAGGAGAAGGGAAGGGGAAAAACTCCACGCAGGAGACTGCACTTGGACAGAGCCTGATGGGTCAGGCTGCGTTCTGATGGGTACAGGACAGAGACTGAACAGGGGCCTGGGGGCGTGCTGTGCTCATGTAGGGCAAAGCCACTAAGCTTCTGGGGTGAGGACACCATGTGAGGGAGAGAGATGCCCAGAGTCAAGGCCAGGGTGAAGGCCCCGCGTGGGCGAACGGGTGTCAGGGCGATGAGGGAGCATGGTCTCTCAGCTGAGGTGTGACTCACTTATGCACAACGCCCATGGCCCATGCTGATCAGGCGCTTCGTGTGGGACAGCCGTGCTCTAAGCACTTTACACACGATGACTCATCGCATCCTCCAAACAACCCGGTCAGGTGGGTGATCTCACCTTCCCTAGTTCTCAGATTAGAAAACGGAGACTCAGAGGTGAACCAAGGCTCCAAGGTCACTTGGGCGGTTGGATAGAGCCACTGAAGCCTGTCCCCTGAACCCTGCCCTCTGTGCACAAATACCAGTGCAGACCTGGTGCTATTGAGGGATGGAGGAAGTCAGGACAGGGTGGCACCAGAACTGCGTCTCACATACGTGCGTCCAGACTCTGATGGTGGCTCCTGGCCGGAGGCAGCTGTGGCTTGGAGCTGCCCCGCAGCCAAAGCAGAAGGAAAAGTGGGTGGCTCCGTGTCCATCAGAATAATCACTTTTTTAAATCTTCAGAAGCTAGTCTGAGCTTTCCCATGCTGTGGCTCAGGAGAAACCCTTCTCTGAGGCCCTTATAAACAGAATGCTGGGGACTGGGCTGTTTTCTCAACAGTGCCCCCACGGGCCAGCCGCAACGGTCATTTACATATGTTGTTTTCTCTCATAATTTCCCTTTTTGTAATTGTTATAATCCCTTCTCTATCCCCTGTAGGTGGTGTGCTTGGAGTTCTTAGGGTTCTATGATATGTGCACGTATATAATAGGAATTATATAGATATATTCTGATATAATCATATCACGGGAATATACGTATGTATGTGTATACATGTATACATATATTCCTTCTTTCTTTCTTTCCTCCCTTCTTTGCTTCCTTCCTGTTCCCTCCCTCCCTCCCTCTCTTCCTTCCTTCCTTTCTTCTATACACACACACACACACACGGGAGTTTATTAAGTGTTAACTCACATGCTCACAAGGTCCCCAATAGGCCATCTGCAGGCTGAGGAGCAAGGAGAACCAGTCCAAGTCCCACAACCGAAGAACCTGGAGTCGGATATTCGAGGGCAGGAATCCAGCGCGGGAGGAAGACGTCGGCTGGGAGGCTAGGCCAGTCTCTCTTTTCACGTTTTTCTGCCCGCTTCTGCTGTAGCCATGCCGGCAGCTGATTGGATGGTGCTCACCCAGATGGAGGGTGGGTCGGCCTTTCCCAGCCCACTGACTCGGATGTTAATCTCCTTTGGCAACACCCTGACAGACACCCCCAGGATCAATACTCAACTTCCTATCTTTCAATCCAATCAAGTTGACACTCAATATTAACCATCACACCATGACACAGGACAAGTTCTTGCCTGGGACAAAAATGAGCTATAAGCAAAGAATCGTCTTTACATACAGATTTTATAGATTCCCTAGTAAAGACAACTTCCACGGTCCCCTCGTCCTCTTGCTCTTCTCCCCACCCCCACAGCCTGAGCACCCACAGCTTCATGGGGAGGGGCTGCTGGCCCAGAGTTTGGGACCGTTCCCTCTGTCCTCGGTGTCTGATGCTGTGTGGCTTCTTGGACATTTGTTTTATTCACAAATACTGTAGAATCGTTTTAATCAGACATCTTCCAGAGCTTTGGCAAGCCCCCGGAAATCCCAAGTGTTGGCAGTTAGGAGGGAGGATATAGATTCCTGCTGATGTCGCAGCCTTAGAGAGGATGCGACTCGCTGGTGTTGAGAACAACAGAAGAAAGAAACGCTCAGGTGAGGGCACTCGCACACCCTGATGTGAGGGTCAGCAAAGGAGGAAGGAGAAGCGAGCGAGTTCTCAGATGTTTCCCATGCACAGAAGCCCACTGGGCAGGCTTAGATGATTCGTGTGACTCAGTGGCACTCACCCTGCACAGAACCAGAAACAGGCTCTGCTTCTGAAAGCAGCGGGCCCAACCCCAGGGCCCTCTGCCAACTGTCCTGACACGGGGTACAGGTTCAGTATCATGAGTCTTTCATCTAGGAGAAGTAATCAAACTGAAAAGTTTTCCTTCCTCCCTCCCTCTCCTTTCTCCCTCTTTCCTCATTCTACTGCCTCCCTCCTCCCTCTCTCCCTCCTCCC
>PVKP010031334.1:0-27052 GCA_004027715.1 Plecturocebus donacophilus | reverse complement strand
ATATTATGCAGCCATCAAAAATGATGAGTTTGTGTCCTTTGTAGGGACATGGATGAACCTGGAAACCATCATTCTCAGCAAACTGACACAAGAACACAAAATCAAACACCGCATGTTCTCACTCATAGGCGGGTGTTGAACAATGAGAACACATGGACACAGGGAGGGGAGCACTATACGCTGGGGTATGTTGGGGGAACAGTGGGGGGGGGAGGGACAGTGGGGGGTGAGGAGTTGCGGGGAGATAGCATGGGGAGAAATGCCAGATATAGGTGAAGGGAAGGAAGGCAACAAATCACACTGCCACGTGTGTACCTATGCAACAATATTGTATGTTCTTCACATGTACCCCAAAACCTAAAATGTAATAAAAAATAAAATTAAAAAAGAAAAAAAAAAGCCAGTTGCATATATAACCCCAACTACTCAGGAGGCTGAAGAGGGAAGATTGCTTGAGCCTAGGAGTTTGAGGCCAGCCTGGGCAATAAGGTGAGACCCCATCTCCAAAGTAATAATAATAATAATTTGTCTTTAACAATGATCCCATCTTCTGACGTAACATAAAAGTGTTAATTTTCAATGAGAAAACCAATATAAAAGTATGAATCTTTGATGAGAGAAGGGGATATAGGGAAGGTCAAGGCCTAGAATTGTCCCTGTCACTGTACTTATTATATCTTTTGTTACGGTTTTTTGTGCACAAAGACAAAATGCTTGTGTTTGGTAAATGCTTGTTAAACATTGATAAAATGAATAAACACAGTACATTCCTTAGGGGTTAGGTAGAACTTGAGTGATAGCACAACTGGAGGTGATAGGAGGAAATCTAGTCAGGCTGATGGAACTTGATGCACAGTATTTGTGCAACAGGTGTCAGTGATATCCAAAAAGAAGTTCTCAACCAAGCCATTGGTCAAGTGGCAGGAGCCCAGATATGGAAATCCAGGAGTGACAGCACTGTAAATGTACATGTGCATGGAGAAATAGGATTAGGAAAATCTGTCAGCCGGTAGCCAAATCCCATCATTGGATTGGTGTCAGAGGGAGATTACAGTCATTGAGAAGGCATCCACATGAACAGGGGAGTGGCCAGGTTCTAGAATATAAAGTTATCAAGATAACAGATGTTTATAGATGTGGGAACTCCCAAAACTAGGTTAAATGGGAGTGGTGGTTCTGTTTCATTAAGAAGGAAAGCAATAGTACAGTCTAGCAACAGGAGTTGTTGACCCATTTTACAGATCAGGAACCCGAGGCTCAGTGAGAATAAGTAAACTTGTGGAAGGCCATATAGCTAATTTAAATTCATGATTCTGGTTAAAAAATAAAGCCTACCTATGCTGAGTGTGGCAGTTCATGCCTATAATCTCAGCACTTTGGGAGGCTGAAGTGGGTGGATCACTTGAGGTCAGGAGTTCAAGACCAGCCTGGCTAACATGGTGAAACCCCATCTCTACTGAAAATACAAAAATTAGCCAGATGTGATGGCACATGCTTGTAATCCCAGCTACTAAGGAGGCTGAGGCAGAACCTCTTGAACCCGGGAGGCAGAGGTTGCAGTGAGCTGAGATCACACCACTGCACTCCAGCCTGGGTGATAGAGCAAGACTCTGTCTAAAAAATTTAAAAAAAAAAAAGTTCAAAAAAATAAAGCCTAGCTAAATCCAAAACTAGTTATTTCTCTTTTTCTTACTTCAGCCTGTAACTCTTAAAAATTTAGTTACTGGAACTAGTAAGTCAGACTAGCTTTGTAAGTCGATTTTTAATCTTTCAGACATCTTAGAGCACTGAGCTAGAACTCCTCAAATTAGTCTTTAATGGTCCCAGAGCTGGGGATGGAGCCAAAACTACAACAGTGGTTCTCAACCTTGCCTGCACATTGGAATTATCTACAGTGTTTAAAAAGCACAGATGCCTGGGTTCTACCACCAGAGATGATAATTTAATTGATCTGAGGTATGGCTCATGCATCAGGATTTTTTAAGGTCCCCCTAGATGATTCTAATGTGCATCCAAGCTGGAAACCACTGGCTTAGAAGCAGAAATCAAGAAGCTTCAGCTATTTGCAGAGGAAAGCTATGGTGGCTTGTATATATCAATGGGATAGGAAAAATACTAGAGGAGTCATGGGCTTATATATTTTTTTTCTTGGACAAATGGACCATAACTATTCTTTGTTTTTCCAGCTTAACCTTAGAAAATATGCCCAAAGTCAACAGGTATACAATTAACCTTACAAGTCAAATGGTTCCATGTTCTTAGATTCTAAGTGCTAGTTGTGTGTGACCCAAGGCAAGGTTTTAGAACTGGATGTCCAAAATTGCTCATTACTATTCTATGCTTGGCTAAAACTCTTACATCACCCTGCAATGGAATGTGACCCAAGTCAAGAAAAAAACAAAAACATTTGTGTTGCTTTCGTGATTAGTAATGGGAATGAAGAGAGATTGAGGTATCTCAAAACAACTTGTACTTTCCCCAACCTATTTAAGAACTGATTCATGTAATAGTTACTAATCTTGATGTCTACAAATAATACAGTACATGTATAATTTCTGGATGTGTAAATTCTAGACATTTAATTTGCTTGGACTAAATCCTAATCATAGAACTTGTTTATTATTTAAGGTACACACTTAATACAGCAAATACTACAAGGTTTCTATCCCCAACTTCCATTATCAGAATTCTTGTGCACAGCTCCCTAATAGGAAACAATTAATTATACAATAAATACATATTTGTTTAGGTCACTATGCATCTTCGTTTGCCTGGAGTTGCCCTGGTTCACACGTGTCATTCCCGAATAATTTTTAATAGCACCCTCTCTTACTCTCAGAAATGTTTCACTTTTGGTGATAAATTTTCCGGGTACCCTTACACATAGCTCACTCAGTCTGCCTTTCCTCTGCAACTACTGCAGTGATATGTCATGTTTGGAATGTGGTCTGTTTCTATTTTGAACACTCCTATAGCTATTCAGGAAAATAAGACCATTGAAACATTAATCAGTTGATCAACATGCCTTCTTTACATTTTTAAAGAAACATAGTACTGCTTGAACAAATGGGAAACAAGTAGTATACTAGTAAACTAGAAGACATAAACCTAAATATATCATTAATTACATTTATTCCAGCACAAATGAATTGTAAGTAATTGTATTGTCAATTGATTAACAACCTGATGATAAAACACAATTTCTTCAGCCACAAGGTGATAGTGTGTGTTTTTTGTGGCTGCATAGTTGCCCTTCTTGAACATGTTCCATATAACAATGTCACAAATATCACACTGTCCTCTGAATAATTAGACTACCTAGACAAAGTTTTGAAGCATTATTATCTAGCACTGATCAACCAAAAGTATATACTTGTCCAGCATGGAAAGTCTTTGACTCAATCAGCACATCTCATCTGGATGAAATCCAAAAATGGAATAAGTTGTAGGTTTTGCTACCTCTGGCACATAGCCAAAACTTGTGGTATGATTTATTTCAAACAATGGACAATGTATACAGACAGTGGTTCAAGATTAGCATGACCAAAATAAAGTTTTGAAAGTGAAGGGGGGCACCATAATAATTATACTTGTCCAAAATGGATAATTTGAGACCAGATTACGGTCACTCTAATCAAGACAAAAAAGAAAAGAAAGGCAGGACAATGCACTTTATTTACTTCCAAATCCAAAGATTGCTATTCTAACCAAATCAGGCTGCATGCAGAAAGATGAGTCACAGTTGATAAAATGATTTCTATATTTCATGGTGTACTCCCGTTTCCCTATTTTATTTGTCTTCCAAATATGTTATTTTATAGAAGTATATTTTATGGCAACATAGAGGAACAAGAAAATGTCTTAGGGAAAAGTGTCCAAGATAATAAAGATTCTGGAGGAAAAGTATCATTTGAGCAATGGGGTGCATGATTAGTATGAATTCCGACCTCAAATACCGTAAGGAGTGTCATTTTTAAGTGGGAATGGGCACATGCTGAACTCCAGAGCATAGCAGAGACAAATAGATGTTTTTAAAATCCAAGGAAACAAATTTTAATTCCATATAAGGAAGAACTGTAATACTTATTGTCAACAGAATAAGTTGCCGGATAGGATAGAAAATATATCAATACAGGAAGTATACACGTAGAAGCTCAGTAGCCATTAGTAGTGTTACAGAGGAATTTTGTTCGTTTGTTTTTGAGACAGTCTCACGCTGTCACCCAGGATGGAGTGCAGTAACACGATCACAGCTCTCTGCAGCCTCAGCCACCCAGGCCCAACCAATCCTCCAACCTCAGCCTCGCAAGTAGCTGGGACCACAGGCGTGCACCACCATGCCTGGCTAATTTTCAAATCTTTTGTGGAGATGTGTTTGCAGGGGTGATAGAGGTTGGTCTCTCTATGTTCCCAAGGTTGGTCTCAAACTCCTGGGCTCAAGCAATCCTTCTGCCTCAACCTCCCAAAGTGCTGAGATTATGGGTGTGAACTACTGCGCCCGGCTACAGAGGAGTTTTGATGCACCAGGTGGCGCTGGTAATTTAAGGTTCTCTCGTGAAATGGGTCTTTTCACCTGGTCAACATCTTATTCCTCCTTCTTCTGGTAATAGCTCCCATTGTTCTTTGTGGAACCACCTCTCCCCCATTTCTACGTGGCGTAGGAGAGCTAAAATCACCCTCAGCTTCCAGAAATGGGCGTGTGATCCTTATGTAGTCATTTAGTGGCTTTTATCGCCTTGGCCAAGAAAGGGCACGTGGTCCATGCTCGGAAAGTTTGAAGCAGTCCTAAGACTTTCAAGGAAACTGTTGGGAAAAAGGAATCTTTTTCTTCACAGGTTGCTGAAAGGGTAGGATGTAGGCCTAGAACTTCTGGCAACTATCTTGCTAGGAAGCAGGGGAGGGCTTGCCTGAGAATGAAACCAATGCACACGAAAGCTTAGCCAAGCAGTGGAGAGAGATAGGCTGAGTCCTGGCTCTTTTTTCAGCCCACACATCTAATAATGTCTGAAGCCAGATTAGCCCTGGATTTTTAAGTTCTGTGTTTCAAGACATTCTCTTTTATTTTTAAGCCAGTTTGAATTTAGTTTTTTAAAATTATTTGAAACAGAAAGAATCCTGAATCATACAGGTCCTGTCCAACAAAATGAAACTTGATTATATTAACATGTACTCTATATATCTAGCTTGGCAGATTTCTGGTTATTTCTAGTAGATTTCTAGCATTTCTAATAATGCTTTGATGGTAGTTAAATGCAGTTACTTGCTATAAGTAATTGGAAATAATAAAACCTCATCATTTCAAAAGTAGGTATTTCATATTGATATAGACAGTCCTTCTCATTTCATTTGAATTGATGAGATGTCACTGCATAATATGTACTTGGTTTATCTTATGCTGGTGATCCTCAACCTGGGGTTCCTATAAGTGGTGATGTTAACAAATGCATTTTGCTTAGTATTAAAATATTTTAAAGTATGAGGTCCATGGCTGATTTTTAAAAATAAATATTTTAAAAGGGGCTATTTAAAAAATAATTTTTTTAAAAGGAATCATAGCAGTGGTACAATATTTGGAGATACCTCAACAAATGCTATGGTAGTTGATGTTCATGGTTTCTAGCAACTCTAGCTAGAGTTAAGCAGAAAAGGAATTTAGTAAAAGGTCAGTGAATAGTTGTAGACTCATTGGCAGGGCTGGAGAGCCTAATTTCAGGATAAAATTGAAAAGTTTCACACTAAGTTTTAACCTTTTTTTTTAAACAAGGAAGTAATATTAATAGCTGTCTTTGCCATAGTCATAAGAAAAAATACCCCTGTTCTTGGTTTCTTCCATCACGACCCTTAGTTAAAGTCCAGTTCTGAACCTAAGTCTCATAACAGTAGACTGTCTTCAAAGGAGGCTGTTAAATGTCTGACATGCTTAGCCTCCTTAGAGATAGACTCTTTTTGCCCCACACCAAGCTTCATTCATTAAGTGGGAATTCTCAAATACGGTATAGAATGGGACTTGGTTGTTATACAGACAAACTGAATCATGAATGTCCACTATTAGCCAAATTTTGGCAGCTCAACACCAACTTACAAGCTTCTCCCCATGCTTAAAGTTCTAAGAAAAGACCAGGCATGGTGCTCATGCCTGTAATCCCAGCACTTTGGGAGGCCAAGGTGAGTGGATCACGAGGTCAAGTGATGGAGACCAACTTGGCCAACATGGTGAAACCCCATCTCTACTAAAAATACAAAAAAATTAGTTGAGTGTGGTGGCATGTGCCTGTAGTCCTAGCTACTCAGGAGGCTGAGGCAAGAGAATCATTTGAACCTGGGAGGCAGAAGTTGCAGTGAGCTGAGATCGTGCCACTACACTCCAGCCTGGTGACAGAGTGAGACTCTGTCTCAAAAAAAAAAAAAAAAAAAAGTTTTAAGAAAAAAAAAAATGTTCCTACTTAACCTAAAGTAACTATTCTTCCTCATATAAAGGGAACCAGTTAAGTTTTATCCAGATCAAAATTCAAGCTTTCTAGGAGACGTCCAGCTCTTCTGGAATTTTGCCATGGTATTGTCTCAATATTCTATAAACTATGGACTAATTTGTAAAAGCCACTATTAATACATAAATAATAGAACAGAGATAAAATGAAAGAAAAATGGAAAAACTGTTCAGATTTATACATACATATATGAAAGAAAATATGGGTAGATATTGCAGTCTTATTTCTGTAATTTATCCTAGTGCTGTATTTGCACTGATGACTCAACTCCTCTATTACCAATTTTAAGTTTATTTTGCCCTCAGCCAAGGATTTACCCATCTTCAACCTGAGAAAGCTGCCCTTGACCATTCTTTCCATATTTGGTTGCTGTGGGTTTCCTTTAACTTTTGATGCTGGTCATGGCAGTATTAAGAAGCACCCCAGAGGATCACTGGATTTCCACCAACACCCTTCTGATTCTATTGTTTAATAGCAACACTGTTTCCCTGTTATAGCTAGAATCATCATTTCTGTCATATCATAATCTTCTTTTTGACTTTTCACCCTGTGATTTTAGAATTGGAAATGGAAAAGTGACAAACTCAGCTTCCAGTGCAATTACCTGGTACCCTGTGGAAGCAACCCTCCCTTGGCTACTAAGACCCCCTAAACAAGCAGAGCCCAAGGGGACTGGAGTGGAATGCCAAGTTTTTATGATTCAGCCACTATGTGATTTTGTGAGAAGTGTCACTCCAGTTCTGCCCCTTAATTACCAAAATTCATGCATTCAGGCCATGGAATCATCAGTGCCATAAAATTGTCACAGCTTCAGAGCACATACCATATTTCATATGCTAGCACCCCAACTTCACAACATGTTGTCTTCTGACTAATATCATAGTTGAATATTTGGTGTCCCATCTCAAAATTTTGTAAGGCAGACTGCTACTGGATCGGTAGATACATGATAAAGTCAGTAAGCCCATCAACATTAATCCATTTTCTTATTTTTAAGTTTCTCAATTAGAAGCTATACTGCATGGTACTTCTTGATGGCGAATACATTTAATAAGTCTATAAATGGTAAGGCTGACAGAAACATATGGGGAAGAAAAAGTGAATACAGTAGTCCCCCCTTATCCAAGGTTTTGCTTTCCAGTTTCAGTTATACGTAGTCAATAGTGATCCAAAAATATTAAGTGGAAATTCTAGAAATAGACAACTAATCAGTTTTAAATTACACACCATTCTGAGTAGCATGATGAAATCTTGCACCATCCTGCTCTGTCCTGCCCTGGACGTGAATCTGGACATGAATCATCCCCTTGTCTGATACATTCACTCTATATATGCTACCTGATTGATACTGTATAGAAAAAAATATAGTGTATGTGGTAGTCCAGTCTAAAGCTGCTATAAGGACATGCATAAGACTGGGTAATTTATAAAGAAAAGAAGTTTAATTGACTAATGATTCCACATGGCTGAGGAGGCCTCAGGAAACTTACAATCATGGCAGGAGGGGAAGCAAACATGTCCTTCTTCACATGGCAGCAGGAAGGAGAAGACTGAGTGCTTAGCAAAGGAGGAAGCCCCTTATAAAACCATCAGATCTTGTGAGAACTAACTCACTGTCATGAGAACAAGATGGGAGAAACCATCTCCATGGTTTAACTATCTCCACCTGGTCCTTTCTACAACAGATGGGGATCATAGGAACTACATTCAAGATAAGATTTGAGTGTGAACACAGCTAAACCATATCATTCCACCCCGGCCCCTCCCAAATCTCATGTCTTCACAATTTGAAGCAATCATGACCTTCTAACAGTCCCCCAAAGTCTTAACTCATTCCAGCATTAGCCCAAAAGTCTATGTCCCAAGTCTCATCTGAGACAAGTCCCTTCTACCTATAAGCCTGTAAAATCAAAAGTAAGTTACTTCCTAAATACAGTGAGGGTATAGGCATTGGGTTAATATACTCATTCCAAATGGGAGAAATTGGCCAAAACATAGGGGCTACAGGCCCCGTCTAAGTCCAAAACCCAATAGGGCAATCATTAAACTTTAAAGTTTCAAAATGATTTCCTTTGACTCCACGTCTCACATCCAGGTCACACTGATGCAAGAGGCTCCCATGGTCTTGGGCAGCTCTGCCTGTGGCTCTGCAGGGTACAGTCCCACACCCAGCTGCTTTCATAGCCTAGTATTGAGTGCCTGCAGCTTATCCAGGTGCACTCTGCAAGCTGTCCTGTCAGTGGATCTACCATTCTGGGGTCTGGAGGACAGGGGCCCTTTTCTCACAGCTCCACTGTGCCCAAGTGGGGACTTTGTGTGAGGACTCCAACCCCACATTTCCTTTTCACACTGCCCTAGCAGAGGCTCTCTATGAGGATCCTGCCCCTGCAGCAAACATCTGCCTGGATATCCAGGAGTTTCCATACATCCTCTGAAATTCAGGTGGAGGTTCCCAAACTTCAATTCTTGACTTCTGTGCACCTGCAGGCTCAACACCATGTGGAAGCTGCCAAGGCTTGGGGCTTGCACCCACTGAAGTCACGACCTGAGCTGTACCTTCTACTCTTTTAGCCATGACTGGAGTGGCCAGGACACAGGGCACCAAGTCCCTAGGCTGTACACGGCAGTGGGGCACTGGGCCAGGTCCACAAAGCCATTTTTCCTCCTAGTCCTCTGGGCCTGTGGTAGGAGGGCCTGCCGTGAAGTTCTCTGACCTGCTTTGGAGACACTTTCCCCAGTGTGTTAGCCATTAACATTCAGCTCCTAATTACTTATGCAAATTTATGCCCTGGGCTTGACTTTCTCCCCAGGAAATAAGTTTTTTTCTGTCACATTGTCAGGCTGCAAAATTTCCAAACTTTTATGCTCTGCTTCTTCTTGAATGCTTTGCCACTTAAAAATTTCTTCTGCCAGATACCCTGAATCATCTCTCTCAAGTTCAAAGTTCCACAGATCTCTAGGGCCGGGGCAAAATGCCTCCAGTCTCTGCATAGCAAGAATAACTTTAATCCAGTTCCCAAAAAGTTCCCCATCTCCATCTGAGACCACCTCAGCCTGGACTTCATTGTCCATATCACTATCAGCATTTTGGTCAAGGACATTCAACAAGTCTCTGGGAAGTTCCAAACTTTCCCACATCTTCCTGTCTTCTTCTGAGCCCTCCAAACTGTTCCAACCACTGCCTGTTACCCAGTTCCAAAGTTGCTTCCACATTTTCGGAAATCTTTATAGCAGGACTCTACTCTGCAATATAAATTTACTATATTAGTTTGTTCTTGTGCTGCTATAAGGACATACACAAGACTGAGTAAATTATGAAAACGGATCGACACACAGTTACACAGGACTGGGGAGGCCTCAGGAAATTTACAGTTATGGCAGGAGGGGAAGCAAACATTTCCTTCTTCACGTGGCAGCAGGAAGGAGATGAATGAGTGCCCAGCAAAGTGGGGAGGCCCTTATAAAGACCATCAGATATCATGGCTGGGCACGGTGGCTCACACCTGTAATCCCAGCACTTTGGGACACTGAGGTGGGCAAATCACCTGAGATCAGGAGTTTGAGATTAGCCTGGCCAACATGGTGAAACCACCTCTCTACTAAAAATACAAAAATTAGCTGACCAAATATCGCTTGAATCCAGGAGGAAGAGGTTGCAGTGAACTGAGAACGTGCCACTGCCCTCCAGCCTAGTCAATAGAGTGAGACTCCATCTAAAAATAAATAAATAAATAATAAAACCATCAGCTCTTGTGAGAACTAACTCACTATCGCTAGAATAGGATGGTGTCGAACCTCCATGATTCAATTATCTCCAACTGGTTCCTCCCACAACACATGGGGATTGTGGGAGCTACAATTCAAGATGATATTTGGTTGGGGATACAGCCATACCATATCAGTATACATAGGGTCCGTTACTGTGCACAGTTTCAGGCATCCACTGGGTCTTGGAACTTATCCCCTGTGGATGAGGGGGGACTACTGTACAAATGCTATCCAACTTAAAATTATTTATTAATCATGTTACTTTTTTTATATATCTTTCCCCACTGGAAGATAAACTCCCTGAGGACAAGAACCTCCTTTCTTGTGTGCCAACTCTGTTATAGACACATTCCTATGGAAAATTATGGTCTTTCAGATAATATTCACCCATAATTCAAAAAAACCTTTGCCCATGAAACAGAAGGCAAAGGTTTTAAAAGTACAAATTAATCAGAACAATAAAAACTTTCTAGGAAAAATCAATAGCATTTTAAGTTAGACACTGTGCTTAAAATATAACACTGCAGAGTAATAGATAACACAGCTTTGTGAAAAAGAGAAAGACCTTACCTTACTACTTATGATGGAAACACCTACAAAATTCTTTTCAATGGGCTATAAAAATAGATGTTCAAATATAGCTGCCTTGAACAATTTCTTTATATATTTATAGCTTTAAACCAGGGCCTCTAAGAATTTTTGCTACTGATAATGAAGCTGTAGTTAAAAAAATACAATGAAAATAGCATGTACCTGTGATCATTTAGGCTGACAGTCTTACTAAGATTAGCAACTAGAAAGGAAGAAAACCCGAACTAAACGTTTCTGTACTTTAGTGAATTTGACCCTCTATGGTCCTAACAACAACAGCACAGCCACTTTGAGCAGTACTGCAAGGCAGTTACTCACACACACACTACTTAGCCATGAATGGGTGGCTTAAAGCCACCAGTAAGACAGGTTTAGATTGGCAACATCATTTTCCTGATTCAACCCTGTGACTAAAGCATCCTGCTTTGGGATTTGGGTCAGTCAATCAGCAGGTATTTATCTGGTGCTTACTTTGTGCCTGGGATGCTATTAACTCAGCAGGAAGACATAAGCAAAGACAAAAAGTTAGAAGCAAGAGAAAAAAAAAGGCAAAATAACAAAAACTGAGACTATAAAACTATGCTGCACTGGAGACAGTTTTAGTACCACTGCAAGGAGAAAGAGATAATTATATGTTCACAGATACAAGAAATGAAGAATTACCTCCACCTAAAATCTTTTGATTTAAATCAAATATACCTGATAAACATATGCTAAGTGCATTGATACATATTTTTAAAACACATGTTTTAGTTGTTATTCCTCAGTGAGAAGTATAGGTGCAGCATGGCCCTTTACTATGATAATAGACAATTATACGTATTACCCTTCCCTAAATGTCTCACTCCACTCAAACTTAAACAGTTATTTGACAATGTTTATTAGCTCAAATATGAGGTACAGACAAGCATTATCAGATAGTGCCTAGAATTGCAACTGATTCCTAAATCACTCTACTGAAAAGAAAAACGTGGTATCCAGGCCTAAGAGTCAGTCACTGTGAGGGTCTGACATTTATGCTCAGAGAGGATCTCACCTGCTATTGCAGCTACTTTCACATCCTTGAGCTTCAAATCTTCTCCTCCGGCCTTGCATCCCTATTACTGGGCTAGGAGAGACTAGATCAGACCATGTGCACACATCTGCAGAAATGTCACAGCCTTGAATATTCTACTTTATATGTAAGTCCAGTCCTCATAGCCATGAACCCTTGACATATAAAACTGCTATGATTTTGTACCAACAGATACCTCAGCTAAGTTGCTGAGATGAGGTAGCTACTTTCCACATTGTCTAGCCTCTTAGCAGTGGCCATAGTTCTTACCTCACAGAGAAAAATTGCAGTCAACAGCTGTATAACAAGGCCCTGACTCTTTTCTCTTTTCTACCCATCTCAGAGTTGGTTCCTCTACTAAATTCTTCTTGGTTTTAAAAGTAGATTCCCTATTCTCTCTTGCAATATTTTGTTTCATAAATTGTTTTCTCAAATACTGTATTTCAATCTTACCTTCCTTCTGCCTATAAAACCATTAGCCTCGTCTAATCTAAAAAATTAACTCTAACTCAACTCTGTGCCCACGTCACAGCTCTGTATCCACTTCATGGTGGTTCACAGGAACCTCTCTGCTCCTCTGCCCCTCTCTTCTTTCACAGCCAAACTCCGCAAAAGAATGGTCTTCAATCTCTAGCTAATTTCTTGATATTTCAGTTTCTCTTCAATCTCCAGCTACTTTCCTTACATCTCAGTTTCCCACATTTCCCTGGGAAAGCACATCCAAGACTTTTGTATTGCCAAACGTCTTAAGGTCCTTTCAGTTCTCACATTAAATTATCTATGTTTTTGCTATGGACCACTGGAAACTCCCCCTCTCCTCACTTTCAGAGATATCAACTTTTCTGGCCATTTCTTGTCTTCATTACTGGGGCCTGCTTTTTAAATGTTGGTGTTTCTTTCTTTATTACTCTAATTTTTTTCCCTGGGAAATTGTGCTGTTAACTTCTGGATCTACATGTCCTTCTGTACCTTTCAGATAACTAACCCATGTCCTTCCCCACATATCCAATTGCCTACTCTCCATTCCATCTTGAAGTCCCAGATAAATTAAACTCAACAGGTTCTAAGCAGAGTGCATCTTTCTCTCAAAACTTTCTCCTCGGTCTGTTTTCTTTAACAAATGTCATCACTACTTTTATCCCAGTGGTTTCTTGCCTTCCATATTTTAATCGAGTCTGTTCCCTCTGCTGAGATTATACTTTGGTCCCACTTGTCTGCCTATAAATGCTTCCTCAACTTCAAGCTTGAGAATCACCTTCTTCATGGAGCCTGGCCTGGTAAAAGGGACGACTGCTGGCTGCCACCCTTAAAGAGATACCTCAAACAGTCTGTGTAGCACTGAATTATGAAGGAGGAGCATATTTTAGGGAGAAAGAAGAGCACTGGGGACAGTTCTGTGATAAGAAGGAGTTTGAGCTTTTGAGGGACCACAAGAAGCTCTGTGGCTGGGATATTGGGTCAAAGGGACAGTGGCATAAAACCAGCTAAAATTGTCAGAAACTTGAGGGATGGTGGAAGAAACAAATGGAGCAGGGAGGTGGGATCCCAGTCACACAGGGACTCGTAGGCCGTGGTAAAGTTTTCTGCATGCTATTCTAACCACCATGGGAAGCCAAGGACATTTCTAAAGCTGGGCGTGACAAAATCCAATTTAGGTTTTAAAATGACCTTTCCAGCTACAGTGTAAATAGATTTCAGAAAAGCCAGATTGTTACAGTGGTGACTAGTTAGGAAGTCATTACAATAATCCAGCCAGAAGATAGTGTTTCACTTAGTGTGAGGTAGCAGTAGGGATGACAGAGAACATTGTCAGAATTGTCAAATTTTCTCGTACAAGCAAACAAATGAGACCCTGTTGCTTGATTAAACTAATAATCAGTTTCAGGATGTTCCATGGTCATTACTGGCTGCATCCTGTGACCATCTGGAGATCAGAATGACCAGCCAAGCCCTGTGTCTTTGCGCACACACAAAAACAACTTTTACAGAATTAATTGGCATGCTCCACAAAGTTTGCTGTGTTCTTTGAACTCTCTTGACCTTGGGAAAATGCTTTTCCCACAGAAAACTTTTCAGCCAATTGAGCTTGGACTCTTCTTAAAGGTCACATGGACTCTTGTATTGGAAATACTATTTGTACGTTTCTATTTTCTTTGTTAGCTCCAGAGTCTACATTCCTCTCATAGAGCAAGTAAAGGCTATAGGAAGATCAATGAAGAAGAGAACTGAAGGACATACTGGAAATAAACTTCCTGCAGGGACTATATGGGTAAAGAAACAAACACCAAAACTGCTAGGTAGAGATAATATCTATATGCTAGACACAGCAATAAGAAAATTGGTGTTCACATACAGACAATTTTCATGAGATCTGTGTGCCTAGGAACAGAGTAATAGGTAGTATCAGAAGATAAAATTACAACACATTCAGTTTAAAGATTTCAAATGACTTTGTTGTGATTCTAGAATCAGGCAACACTTCATCCCATTAAATAGGATAAATGAATGAGTTGGGTGAAGAAGCTTGGCTTTATAGACAGAAAAAGGGCTGAAGAAGGCAGACATATAGAACAAAAAGAGACTGATCATTTCAAAGTTACTTTCCTTGTTAAGGCAGGGACAGGGAGACAGAATAATAGAGAGATAACTGATTGGTTAACACCAGTTTACTTCGGATCACACTTTAGTGTAAGGTTTAAAACAAGGGGAACTTCATTATGCCAATTGAAGATTGCAACAGGCTTGTTAGAAAAATTAAGCTATCTGTCCCTCCTGATTTCTTGGAAGACCAGATAATAACTCAGTTTTAGTTTGGTGAGCATGGGTGACTCCATCTGGGGTTGTTAGTCTGCTGGGGCCTAGTACAGGAGTTAATGGCCTCCTATAATTTTTATTTAACAGTTCCCTTCTTTTGATGAGGTTATCACCCACGTGAGAGTGTGATCAAAACTGAAGGCATTGACCAGGTGTGGTGGCTCACACCTGTAATCCCAGCACTTCGGGAGGCCGAGGTGGGTGGCGGATCACTTGAGGTCAGGAGTTCAAGACCAGCCTGGCCGACATGGTGAAACCCCATCTCTACTAAAAATAGAAGAAATTAGCCAGGCGTGGTGGCAGGCACCTGTAATCCCAGCTACTTGGGAGGCTGAGGCAGGAGAATCACTTGAACCTGAGAGGTGGAGGCTACAGTGAGCTGAGATTGCATCACTGCACTCCAGCCTGGGCAACAAGAGCAAGACTCTGTCTCCAAAAAATAAAAATTTTAAATTAAAAAAAAGAAAAATCAAAACTAAAGGTATTAATACTGCTCTTAGTTACCATCATTCCAGTCTCAACACGTCATTGGTAGGCTACAGTGTTCTCATGATAATGTATTTATTTGAGCTGAAGGAAAACCATTTGACATCTCAACAGATAGCTGTGTACAAACAGTTAAAACTTTTTGAGAAGAAATAATGCACCAGGGAGACTATTATGACTATTAGGAAGATATTACCAAGAGTTTGGAGTATGCTCTTAAGCCAGAGTCTTGATGAATTGAACCACTTAAAATTGAATAGATCAAATAATGAATCAGATGAGGAACCTACCCATTTTAACCAAGTAGCCTTTTCATTGACTTTTTGCAACTGTGTCTCCACAATGCCCTATGTATTTATCTACGTGCAACAAGAAGTGTCATCAACTGCACAGATTCCCCCCTGTTCAGTAAATTGTAGGTAGCAATTCTATCATCTAGCAACGTAGGAAAACGTCAAATTAAAGCAGAGAGTACTGACTCTATAAAAGAGATCACTAGTACAGTTTGAACAAACATTGTGTTAGGAATGTTGCTGATATTACCTGTTAGGTACACTAAAAGGTATCTTAAGTCCTATAAAGGTTTGGGTTTGAGCCAGGCATTGTGGTGCATCCCTAAATTCCCAGCTACTCAGGAGGCTGAGGTGGAAGGATTGCTTGAGCCCAGAAGTTCAAGGTTGTGATGTGCCATGATTATGCCTGTAAGTAGCCACTGCACTCCAGCCTGGGCAACATAGCAAAACCCCACTTCTTTTAAAAAAAAAAAAAAAAACGGATTTGACATGAAAGATCCAATCGTTTGTCAAGTTACTCACAAAAAACTACTGATGAAAATTCTAACTACAGCATTATCCTGTCAAGTGAAAGAGGTAGGCATAAATAACGAAAAATTAAGAAGAGTAAGAGTTGTCTGAACCCACGCATTTTAGACCAGCCTGGGCAACACGATGTGGCCCCATCTCTACAAAATATAAAAGAAAAAAATTATTAAAGAAAAATAAGAAGGGTAAGAGTCTTACTATGATATGGAGTCTTGTTCCTCTGGTTTTGTGAAAAGCTACCCACAGCACGAAGTCAGTGACTTATCCTAGTTTGCAATTTGAATATCTTCAGCTGTGGCATCGGACATTCTGACAAACTATCTTTGTGGCTCAAACATCAGGCATGAGACCTGTCTCTTGAAATGTATATTGAGTTGTCCAACTTTAGCTATAGGGCTTCAGGAACAGAGCAGCTCTGATTCTTTGTTGAAGAGTCGTGCCCAGATATTAGAGAAAACTAGAAAGAATTCAGAATCCAGTCTACAGATAGATCATAAAAACTTAAAAGCAATAAACAGGGCTCCAATCAAATAACAGATGTACTGTACTTTTTGTTCTGGAAAATATTTTTCTCTCTACAGTCACCCCCATTTTTATCAAAGATAATCATGGTAAGACCAATTTGTTAGTAAAATAACTTTAGCTTCAAACTTGGCCTGATATTTACATAGGTGCAGCAAGAATAGCCACAAAAGCTCACTCGTTTTAAATTTGCTTTGCTGTAAATTTTAAGAAGGAAACTCAAATCAGACTTTTAAAAACCTCTGATGCTAGGAAGTCAAACCAAGGCAGATATTAGACTTTGCCTACAGTATCTAATATCTTGAGGTTCTCTGGCCTGCCAGGAAGTGACAACATTTTAGTCACCCTCTGATGGGTTGGGAACTCCTGAAACCAGACATTCTATGCACATTTTCAAATATAACATTCCGGTCAAAGGGAACTTAGTAATATTTCAACTGTATCTTATTAAAGGATACAATTAAATTCTTATTGAACTTATGTAAATACTCATATTTGACATAAGAATAAGAATACTCACCAATAGTTTCTGAATTTTGGAGAGATCAAGTAGGGAAGAAAAGCAAACATTTCCATTTTTATATACAAAAGAATACTTTATCAAATTGCTGTAAGATGTACATAACTGAAGAGAAAAAAAATTCCTTAAATTTGAAAGACAAAAACATGAAAAGAACCAGCATTGGCTCAAATTTTTAAAAGTCATAAAACCCATCAGTTTTCTTCATCAGTTCATTCAATTTCATGTAATTAATTTTTGCTCCATTTAATCTTGGTTAGCAGTTTCACAAACCCATAAATTTTTGTTGTTATTGTTGTTGTTGTTGAGATAAAGTCTCTCTCTGTCCCCCAAGCTGGAATGCAGTGGCGCTATCTCGGCTTACTGCAACCTCTGCCTCCTGAGTTCAAGCAATTCTTGTGCCTCAGTCTCCCAAGTAACTGGTATTACAGCTCTACCACACCAACCTAACTTTTGTACTTTTTCAGTAGAGACAGGGTTTCGCCTTGTTGTACACCCGGGCTGGTCATGAACTCCTAACCTCAAGTGATCCACCCACCTCGGCCTCCCAAAGTGCTGGGATTACAGGTGAGCAGCTATGTCCAACCTTATCAGTTTTTTCCTCTAGAGTTTTAAAAATTCTTATCTAGTCTAATAACAGCTCAGTTACCTGAAACCTGTACTTGTCTGAATTCTCTCCATTCTTTCCTTAAACCTCCTTGAAGGAGGTCCCTGTGGCACATCTCAAAGTTAGTTCAAGGTTAAAAAGACTTAATCGGAGAATTTGATTTGGGGAAGTTTGTAAAAATAAAGGTGTCAAATGCTTGATCGAAAATAGGATCACACACCCAGGCACAGTGGCTCACACCTGTCATCCCAGCATTTTGGGAGGCTGAGGTGGGCAGATCACTTAAGGTCAGGAGTTCAAGACCAGCCTGCCCATCATGGCAAAACCCCATCTCTACAAAAAATACAAAACTTAGCTGGGCATGGTGGCACACATCTGTGATCTCAGCTATTCAAGAGACTGAGGCAGAAGAATCCCTTGAGCCCAGGAGGCAGAGGTTGCAGTGAGCCAAAACAGTACCATTGCACTCCAGCCTGGTGGATACAGTGAGACTCTGTCTCTAAATAAATAAATACATAAATGAAACTTTGAATAATATTTTCCAATTCTATATCTAACAAGTCATTCTGAGCTCCATTTTCTAATTCCATGGCCTTTCTTTAACTAAAACTACATCCGTGTTTCCTTTTCTTTTTCTCTTCACCTTATATAATGGTATGCTGGTGATGCTTAACAGGCAGCTCTCCGGGGTAAAACAACAACCACTACCACCACAATCCTGATTTATTGTGTTCCCCCATTTTTGTGGTATAACTACTCCTGTAGTTATACCTACTAGAAGGCATTCAGAATTTGATCTGTGAAAAATTGTTCTTTAACTGTGTAAGGCAGCTTTTGGGGTTATAATTGAGGAGACTGGACATAAGACATTTAGATCTGGAATCTAGTTTATAAACAAGACGCCAATGTACAGTTAATAGTGTTAAGAATAATGATAATTTTCTACTTCAAAGGAAAGAACTAAAGTTTCATTTGAATTAAAAATTCCTAATATGTAAAGTCCCCCAAATACATTCTAAATTTATAATAAACCATTAATTTTCATTGACAAGTTAAGGCCTTATGAAATTTTATTCTTGATATTCCTGTACAGAAATACTGGCCAGTTTTCTATCAGCTGGCCAGCATATGATTAATATAAAAGTTTTATAGACATAACAATATTTGACTATAATGACTTTGGGTTTTTTTTAAAAGGAGAATATTGTGTTTTTCTTGACTATAACACAAAATAAACAATTTTTAAATTTTACACAAAATCCCCAACTATGAGTTTTAACAGCCCTTATCAGTTTATTCAATCCTGATAAACTAAATTTAGAAATAGCAACATTTAAACCTCCAAAATATTATACATTAAGTCCATCTCATGCTTATAAATTACACATGAAATCATATGAGCTAACAATTTTTTTTTTGCCATTACACAGATATGCTATGACTTTCCAATTGTAGTCCCTGTATAAGCCAGAGAGAGAGCAGATAGTGGATAGTGGCCTCTGACCACACATAACTTATTTAGTTATACATGCACACACATTCATGCAGGCAAGCTCTTTTGGGATTTTGATTAGGATTTTATGAAATCTAGAAAACAGTTTGGAGAAAATTATATTTTTATAGTGTTGAATGTTCCAGTTCATGAACATGACACATCCATCTGTTGATTTAGGCCTATAAAAACTTCTTTCAATAATATTTTATATATTTACGCATAAAGATCTTGCACATGGCCAGGTATAGTGGTTCATGCCTATAATCCCAGCACTTTGGGAAGCCGAGGTGGATGAATCACTTGAGGTCAGGAGTTCGAAACAAGCCTGAACTACATGGTGAAACCCCTTCTCTACTAAAAATACAAAAGTTAGCTGGGCATGGTGGTGTGTGCCTGTAATCCCAACTGCTTGAGAGGCTGAGACAGGAGAATTGCTTGAACCCAGGAGGCAGAGGCTGCAGTGAACCAAGATCACATCACGGCACTCCAGCCTGGGTGAAAGAGTGAGACTCTGTCTCAGAAAATAAAAAAGATTTTTCACATCTTGATTGGCTCTAGGCGTTTTAAATTTTTATGATGTTGTGAATTTTGTATTTTTAAATTTGTGTTTTATGATTGCTGCTGATGTGCAAATATAATTGATGCTTGCTCTGGGTCATTTTAGATACCCTTTGCAAATTAGGAAAGTTCTTTTCTTTTTCTTTCTTCTTTCTCTCTCTCTCGCTCTCTCTCTCTCTCTCTCTCTCAATGGTGTCACCTCTGTCACCCAGGTTGGAGTGCAGTGGTGCGATCTCAACTCACTGCAACCTCCACCTCCCAGGCTCAAGTGATCCTCCCACCTCAGCCTCCTGAGTAGCTGGGACCACAGATGCATGCCACGATGCTCAGTTAATTTTTTGTATTTTTGGTAGAGATGGGGTTTCACTATGTTGCTCAGGCTGGTCTCAAACTCCTGAGATCAAGCCACCCACCCACCTCAGCCTTCCAAAGTGCTAGGATTAGATAGATAGCACCTGGCACCTATCTATTTCTAATTTGCTAGAAGTTGAATTTAAATCATGTATGGATATCAAAATTATTAAAAGATATTTCTGCATCTTTTGAGATGATCAAATCATTTTTCTCTTTTATTCTGCAAGTGTGATTGATGAATTACATTGGTTAATTTTCATAAGTTAAGTCAACTTATATTTCTTTAATAAACCCCACTTGAATTTAATATATATATGCTTACATGCTAATGTTGTATATTTTAATTCTACATGTATATTTGCTAAGAACTATGAAAGATATGAGATTTTACTGTATTTGCAAACTAACAAGTTAGCCTGCCATCGTTTCAGGGATGCAGGCAGAAGATAAAACATTCCTGAGTCAAAGATGAAGGACATTATTACTCATGGCACAGGAAGAAGTGTGAGCTTTGTATTTGTGTCAATTCTCCTCACCCCCAAAAGCCCATTGTGGTGACATGGAGTGGTCCAGGTACCTACTGGGCACATAGTGCATTTGCATCATAACTGAGAAATCCTGAGCAGACTAAATTACTCTGCTTTGGAGGGAGACACTAACTCTACCCCAAATCTCCCTGCTGTACAAACATTCGTTAACAATAGTCTAAAACAAAATTTTCAGTGTCCCTGCTCACAAATCATGCAGAGAGGCCTATAAGAATTGTCTTCCAATAATATTTAAACTACACAAGATATTACGATTATTACATTTAGTCAACATTCATTTAAATGTACCCACATAGTTACCTTTCTTATTGTTCTTTCTTTCTTGAATAGTTGATCTTCCATTAGGAATGATTTTCCTTCTGCCCAAAGAAGTATTTTCCTTATTGTACATCTGGTAGAGATCAATTCTATCTGTTTTTGTTTAAAAAACAAATGTCATTATTTCATCTTCATTCTTGGAGGATATTTTACCTGTGTATAAACTATAGGTTATCTTATTTGGGTTCTTTGGAAAAATCCCATTGTTTTCTGGCTTTCACTGTTTCTTTTGAAAAGTCATATATCAAATTGTTTTCCTTGAAAGTAATCCATCTTTTCTCTTCTGACTGCTTTTAAAATTTACCTTATTATTGTTATTTACATCAGTTTTACAATGATGAGCCTAGGTATAAATTTATTTTCATTTATCCTTGGGAATTATTGAATCTAGTATTATTGTTCTTTATCAAGTTTGGGAGATTCCCAGCCATTATTTTCTCAAATATTGTTTCTGCCCTATTTTATTCTTCTCTATTTTTTGGATTATCACTGTAATCTCTTCATTTCTATCCCTTTTTGGTCTGGCATTAATTGTGATTTATGATTTTCTGCATATTTTCTTCTGTCCTACCATTCAGATCATAGATTCTCTCTTCCATTGTGTTTTGTCTGCTGTTAAATCCATATATTTTGTTCTTAATTTTAGTTACTGCATCTTTAAATTCTAGCTTTTCTGTTTCATCCTTTTTCAATTTGCCATGGTTGAATATTTTTAGCTCTCAGTTTACAATTCCAGATCTTGGCTTTTATTTTTTTGAATGTAAGAAAGCCTAGCTTTTAAAATCAATGTTTGAGTACCCTAATTTTTGGAGTCCTTGCAAAACTGTTTTTAGTTATTTTTCATGAAGTTCTATCTTCTTAGGGTCTTGATTATTTTCTAAGGTGCATCAGAACTTGTGTTTTAAACATTATTTGTTAATATAATTTGAGATCTAGCATAATGTTAACTTTACCCAGGAAAAAGTTTTCATTTGGGGCATTTGGGATCTCTAGCAATCTGGAAACACTTAAGATAATTTCAGTGATAAAAGTAATTTGGAACTGGGCTACAGTCTTTGACAGAGCCAGTTGGCTTTTCCTTCACCTTTGTTCCTGGCTATAGTATTTTGGAGTTCCAACCTTATGTGCACAGAGTTTGATAAGCTTCTACTTGGGAAGGACTTTTATATCCCAGATGGCTTTTCTGGAATTTTCAAATGCCTTTAGGAGAAAAATGCCTCAAGCATAGGGCACAAGTATCTCAATTTTGATTTTTTCCAAATCTTGAACTAATTATTCCCTGCTTGTTTAGCTTTAAGATACTTTCAGATGGATTTCCCCCTATCTTTTCTATAAAAACTCAGTAGGAGGTTTGGTCTGAATTATTAATTTGTCACTACTGAAAATGAACATCCCTATTACTTAGTTTTTGTTGTCATTGTCATTAATCTCCAGATACTAAATTCTGATGTATAGTCATTGTTGAAGAACATGGAGTAGAAACAAGCTGTCGTGTAACATTATTTGTCCCCTACCTAAGCCACATACACATACCACCACTATCACCCCCACCACTACACCTGTAACAACATGTGATTACACTACAACTGTAACAACATGTGATTACTCTTCAGGATTCCAGTCAAGGCGTTCAGCAGCCCGGCCCATACATCAGGAGTAAAAGTTTGTTGAGATTGACAGGATTGGAATAGGAGGTGAAAAGGGGTGCCTAGGGAAGCAGAATACAGAAATTGGGTAATTTTCTGGGGTGTGTGTTGGGTAAAGTGGTAGTTCCACACCTACAAACTTGTGCTAAGTTGTATCAGGTAAAAGGAAGAAAAACAAAAAATAGATGTACTTTTTCCTCTAGGAAACTCAACTCCTCTATACCGAGTTGTTTCCCTGTAGTAGTTTAACTCCACCACTAGGTCTCCAAAGATGGTGATGTTCCTTGCCACTCGGTATTGCTAATAAAGAGACTAACAAATAGGATTAGAATTTCCTCAGTCTGTGGAAAAATCCATGCTTAGCACCATGTTATTTCAAGGCTGCATGATAGAGCAATGATATCGACTGAAAAAAATAAGAACAATACACTTTGCTTTTTAAATTATTTCTGATGAGACATTAGACTCATATATGACCAAATTTCCAGTTTTCCATTTTAGGGACTGTCAATCAGGAGCAGCACTGAGAAGCTAAATGTGGCCATGTCTGCACTCCAAGCCTGCTAAAAATGTTTTAGCTTCCAAACAGAGAGAGTGACTGTTTCGTCAGCATGCAGCTGAGGGGTGAGTGAGGACAGCCAGGCTGGGTATGCTGCCGCAGTTGCCTGTGCACGTTCACCTCACGGCATAGGTTTTCTTTTCCCCCCGTGCACTCTGTCTTTCCCTGCTTCCTGATTAATAAGCACTCATATATTTAAATTTAATTGTAACTTCTTTGTATATCTGTGTGTATACTTAGATGGGTTTTATATCCCTTTTTTAGAGGTAAAGTTTATTAAGGGTAGAGATTGTGTCTTCTTCCCTTATAGTAAAAGTGATCTGACCACGATAATGTGGACTGTGGAACGGGGCTATGCTGCAGCACAGGGAGTTAGTTAACCTCCTCAGCTAGACTGAATCGAGTCATTTCCCCATGTGCATGGAGAACTCTGCTAAGCCAGAGTTGTTATCACTGAGCTATAGACATTTATTGAGCACCTTCTATGTGTCTAGAACTATCCTAGATTATGGAGAAAGAACACAAAAAGATTCAATCTTTATTTCCACTGTGACCACACCCTGATTATGAGTATATCTGTGTTTTAGGGAATAAAGTGGTGTGATGAAGACCACAACCGTATAAATAAGTAAAACCAACATCGATGTTTGAAAACACAGAGAAAACACAAGCAATTCTTTTTAGAGGACTCCAAAGACTTCTGAGAAAAAATCACATATAAACTTTTGGTGATCACAAGCCTAACATGAGAGCAAACAGTGATAAGGAATTACAAGCACAGAGAACAAGACATGTACAGGCTAAATGGTGAGAGAGAGGGCTATATGTTTGGGCGTTAGGCTAACGGGTTCCATGAAAAAAGCATAGAAGAATAGTAGGGGTCAGAGTTTTAATACTTAACAAAGTCTGTTGCTATGTCCCAGAAATGTAAGTCCAGAAAATTCATCTTATTTCTGTTCTGATAATTCTCAAAGCGTCACCGTACTAGTTCCCAAGCTAGCTCACAGCATGTCATTCACATGGAGCAGGGATGCTCAAGGGATCTGGGAATTGATTCTCCTGGTTTGAACTAGATTTCACATATTATACATTCAAATGCAGTCGATGGCTTATAAAGTATTTCACTTATTTCTTACTCATTTTTTTTCATTTTATTTCACAAATTTACATTTTCTAGATTCATTAGAGTCCCCAGAGTGCTCCTCCGTGACAGAGATAATGCTATGTGTTCACCAGTTCCTTTTCCTCAGCACACAAGAAGACTATATTTCTTGGCCTCCTATAAATTTACTTTTTATTTTACTATGTTTTTTTTGAGACCGATTCTCGCTTTATGGCCCAGGCTGGAGTGCAGTGGTGCAATCTCGGCTCACTGTAACCTCTGCCTCCCAGGTTCAAGCGATTCTTGTGCCTCAGTCTCCTGAGTAGCTGGGACTACAGGCGTGCACCACCACGCCCAGCTAATTTGTATATTTTTAGTAGAGACAATGTTTCACCATCTCGCCCAGGCTGGTCTCAAATTCCTGACCTCAAGTGATCTGTCAGCCTCAGCCTCCCGAAGTGCTAAGATTACAGGCATGGGCCACCAGGCACAACCTCTTGGCCTCCTGTAAATTTAGATCGGGGCTAAAATCTGGCAATAAAACATAAGCAGAAGTGTGGCCTTGAAAACATCCTTCTTGATTCTACAATTCTTCCCACAGGCACTTCTGTAATACCTTTGAAAGCCAGATGTTCCAGGCAGTGGAGCTCTGCTATGTAAGCGCCCAGAATACAAGATCATTGCTTGGAAGAGAGTCTCTGGGAAGACCTGACTATTCCATAAAGAATTGTGATGTGAACAAGAACTAAAACATCGCTGTAGAAGCCATGAGGTAGCTTACCATATCCCCACTGCCTGGAGTGAGGGTGGAATGTGGTGGATTTAAATCTACAGATTCTAGGGGGTCTAAAGCTTCAGGTTTAACGGTTTAGTAAAAGGATAAAAGATAGACGAGGCATGGTGGCTCATGCCTGTAATCCCAGCAGGCACATCAGGAGTTCGAGACCAGCCTGGCCAACATGGTGAAACCCCATCTCTACTAAAAATACAAAAAACAGCCAGGGTGTGTTGGTGAGCACCTGTAATCCCAGCTACTTGGGAGGCTGAGGCAGGAGAATTGCTTGAACCTGGGAGACAGAGGTTACATCGAGCTGAGATTGCACCACTGCACTCTAGCCTAGAGTAAAGAGTAGGACTCCATCTCAAAAAAAAAAAAAAGAAGAAAAAAAAGAAGATAAGCATGAGGGCCTATTAACTATTGCAGTTCTTATTTGAGACCCTGCTCCACCAGAAACAATTTGTTCTCTTTAATGAGACAACTAAGAAAAAGGAAAATAGTAAAGAAACTTGCTTTTCTTGTTCTTACCTCTGGGTAAGGGTGAGAAGTCTTCCTTGGTAATATGTAACCTCAAGGTGGCCCTCAATCTGAACTTGGGGGTCAGAATTTATACCTTCTGTGTGGCTCGAAATGCCCAAAGTAAAACTTTACATTAAAATGGTTCTAGGTTAGCAGTGTTTCCAAGTGGTACTGATGGAAGAATTGTAGATGTTTTAAATCTAGGTCTCAAAGAGCGTTCACAGATAAACTTCCAAGGAATGGGAGTACAGAATGGAGAAATCTCAAAACAACAGCAATAGAAGCCACTGAGAGCAAGAGAAACAAAAACAACAAGAAAGCAAAATGGTATCACCACAACAAAGCAAATCTGCAGAGACACAGATTCTGAAATGGTAATAAGCATGCCAAATATGTTTAAAGAAATTATTTTTAAAGAACTAAATGGAAATTCTAGAAATGAAGTGTATAACAATTAAAATTAGAAGCTCTGTGTGCAGTTTAAAAGCAGTTTATAGACAGCTGAAGTATGAATTAGTCAGCTAGATGATTAGTCTGAGGAAATAATCCAGAATTCTGCACAGTGATATGTACATTCCAACTTCCGCTAGAAGATATTCTTTTTAAAGGCGGCTGATAATATTCTGGAATTGATAAAAGACACAAATCTTCATATTCAGGAACACAAGGAACCCAATGCAAGGTAAATGAAATCTGCACTTAAAGCCATCCTAGTTAAACTGCAGAACACCAAGACAAACAAAAAGATGTGTCCACAAGAGCAAAAAGAATGATAAATTTGAAGAGGAATCTGAAACCAAATGGGTTTTACATAATTCAGGAAGCTTCCTTCTCTATAATGACAGTAGAGAAAGTAAAAATGCAATGCAACGTATGCCTCAAAACCCACGAACAGCTCCCAGTAACCGTGTCTGATAATTTTGGCAGTGAGAGTAAAGTTGGGCCTTAAAAAGGAAGATTGAGTCAATGTTTAAGAAGCAGTTATATACTCGGAGGCCTGCAACTCCTTGTAGTCAAGGGATTGCCATTTTTTTACTCTAGCACAACACCGAAGTTTCATCACCTAGAGAACAGAACAGTGTTTCTTGACTAGAGGGCACTGGGCACTGTGAGAGCAGGCTTCCATATTGAAAACAGATTAAAGAAAATGGTTACATATTAAATCCTGAGACATTACCATTCCTTCACCAGCCTTCTAACTAAAACAATAGCCACCAGTTTTTACCTGCAAGGCAGAAAAATGGAACACTCTTCCAGGTCTCATAAAAATACTTACGGGTCACCGGGCGCGGTGGCTCACGCCTGCAATCCCAGCACTTTGGGAGGCCAAGGTGGGTGGATCACCTGAGGTCGGGAGTTGGAGACCAGCCTGGCCTGGCCAACATGGAGAAACCCTGTCTCTATTAAAAACAAACAAACAAAAACTTATGGGCAATATAAGACATATATATATATAAGACATATATATACATGTATATATATATGTATACATATATATATACAT
>PVKP010031333.1:0-27052 GCA_004027715.1 Plecturocebus donacophilus | reverse complement strand
TTTCTTATTATCCACCTTCTGAAGCCTGATTCTGTGAGTTCATCACACTCATCCTCCGTCAAGCCTTGTTCTCTTGCTGATGAGGAGCTGCGATCCCCAGTAGGAGGAGAGGCATTCTGATTTCGGGTGTTCTCAGCCTTTTTGCACTGGTTTCTTCCCATTTTTGTGGATTTATCCACCTGTCGTCTTTGTAATTGCCTTCTTTCAGACTGGGTCTCTGAGTGGATGTCCGGCTTGTTGGTGATGAAGTTTTTTCTGTTTCTTAGTTTTCCTTCGGGGGGCGCTCCTTCCCCACAGAGCTGGGCCTTCTCAGGTTCAGCTGTGCTCGCTCTCTCCTCAGCGCTTCCAATTGCTGTTCTCCTTGTGGGGATGGGACCAGTGGAGCCTTTGGGCACCCAGTCCCGTACACTCCGCACTGAGAAGCGTCGCGCCGGCCAAAAGAGTCGTGCTGGCCACCCGGGTGGCTCCTTCGCAGGGAATCTCCCAGTCTGTGGGCATCAAAAATTCGTCTGCAATTGCAGTATCCACTCAGTCTCTGCGCTTTCACTGGGAGCTACAATCCTGAGCTGCTGCTACGCGGCCATCTTGGATCTCTCTCCGCCCGGTGATGAAATTTTTTTCTGTTTCTTAGTTTTCCTTTGGCGGACGCCCATTCCCCACAGAACCGGACCTTCCTGGGTTCGCTGTGCTTGCTGTGAAACTCTCAGTCCTCAGCGCTTCCAATTGCTGTTTTCCTTGTGGGGATGGACCAGCCGAGCCCGTCCGTCCCGTATGCTCCGCACTGGGAAGCGCCGCCCTGGGGCGCGGGCAAAACAGCCGTGCCGGCCAAAAGAGTCGCGCTGGTGACCCGTGTGTCTCCTCTGCCGGGAATCTCCCGGTGTGTGGGCAACAAAAATTCATCGGAAAGTGCGGCATCCACTCGTTCTCTGCGCTTTCACTGGGAGCTACATTCCTGAGCTGTTGCTAATCGGCCATCTTGGATCTCTCTCGTGTAGACTTTTTATCCCTCACCCTCTCCCTCCCTTTCCCCCCAAGTTCCCAAAGTTCATTGTATCATTCTTCTCCCTTTGCATTCTCATAGTTTAGCTCCCACTTACGAGTGAGAACATATGATGTTTGATTTTCCATTCCTAAGTTACTTCACTTAGAATGATAGTCCTCAATTCCATCCAGGTTGCTGTGAATGCCATTATTTCATTCCTTTTTATGGCTGAGTAGGATTTTATGGTATATATCTATACACAACTATATATGTATTTACATTTTCTTTATGCACTCATTGATGGGCATTTGGGCTGGTTCCATATTTTTACAATTGTGAATTCTGCTGCTGTAAACATGTATGTACAAGTATTTTTTTTTAAATGACTCCTTTTCCTCTGGATTGATACCCAGGAGTGGGATTGCCAGATCAAATGGTAGATCTACATTTAGTTTCTTAAGGAATCTTCGTACTGTTTTCCATAGTGGTTGTACTAGTTTACATTCCCACCAACAGTGTGAAAGTATTCCCTTTTCACCACATCCACTCCAACATTTATTATTTTTTAATTTTTTGATTATGGCCATTCTTGCAGGAGTGAGGTGCTAGTGCACTGTGGGTTTGATTTACATTTTCCTGATAATTAGTGATGTTAAGCATTTTTTCATGTTTGTTGGCAATTTGTATACCTTCTTTTAAGAATTGTCTGTTTATGTTCTTGGCTCACTTTTTGATGGGATTGTCTTGTTCTTGCTAATTTGACTTCCTTATAGATTCTGAATATTAGTCCTTTGTTAGATGTATAGATTGCGAAGATTTTCTCCCACTCTATGAGTTGTCTGTTTGCTCTGCTGATTATTTCTTTTGCTGTACAGAAGCAAAAGAAGTCTTATCTATTTATCTTTGTTTTTGTTGCATTTCCTTTTGGGTTCTTGGTCATGAAGTCTTCGCCTAAGCTAATGCCTGGACAGGTTTTTCCAATGTTATCTTGTAGGATTTTTATGATTTCAGGTCTTAGATTTAAGTATTTGATCAATCTTGAGTTGATTTTTGTACAGGATGAGAGGTGAGGATCCAGTTTCATTCTTGTACGTGTGGCTTGCCAGTTATCCCCGCACGATTTGTTAAATAGGATATCCTTTCCCCACTTTATGTTTTTGTTTGCTTTGTCAAAGATCAGTTGACTGTAAGTATTTGGCTTTATATCTGGGTTCTGTGTTCTGTTCCATTGGTCTATATGCCTATTTTTATTCCAGTGCCATGCTGTTTTGGTGACTGTGGCTTTACAGTATAGTTTGAAGGCAGGTAATATAATGCCCCTAGATTTGTTCTTTTTGCGAGTCTTACTTTGGCTATGCAGATTCTTTTTTGGTTCCATATGAATTTTAGGATTGTTTTTTCAGTTCTGTGAAGACTGATGGTGGTATTTTCATGGGAATTGCTTTGAATTTATAGATTGCTTTTGGCAATATGGTCATTTTCACAATATTGACTCTACCCATTCATGAATGTAGGAGGATGTGTTTTTCCATTTGTTTGTGTCGTCTATGATTTTTTTTCAGCAGTGTTTTGTCATTTTCTTTGTCGAGGTCTTTGACCTCCTTGGGTAAGTATATTCCTAAGTATTTAATTTTATTTATTGCAGTATTGTAAAAGGGGTTGATGTCATTTTCAGCTGGGTTGCTATTGGTGTATAGGAGAGCTACTGATTTGTGTACATTAATTTTGTATCCTGAAATTTTGCTGAATTCATTTACCAGTTCTAGGAGCTTTTTGGATGAGTTTTTAGGGGTTTCTAGGTATGTGATCATGTCATCAGCAGTGACAGTTTAACTTCCTCGTTAACAATTTGCATGCTCTTTATTTCTTTCTCTTGTCTGATTGCTCTGGCTAGGACTCTGCTGCAACTTTGTCCTCCATGCTAATACTTTTCTCATCCCTCCTGGGCCCTGACATTCCACACCTGGCTTCCCTTCTGCATGGATACCCTCCTTACCCTGCTCACTCTCTGATTCTCCTTGTTGGATTGACTCCCCCTATGGATACCCTCCTGTCTCATTCAGGTAACTTTATCCCACAAGACCATGTCTACAAGTGGGTACCATCTCCCCTCTTTTGGGCTCTGACTCGACACCAGGTCAAGCCTCACATGAATGCCCTCCTTACCCTGCTTATGTGCTTACACACCCCATTCTGGGGTACTCTCCGTGAAGATACCCTCATTCCTCTGCTCTGACACCTTGTGCCAAGTGGTCCTACACTGTGACAGCCTCCTCAACTCATTCTATCTTTGATGCTACACATCGGGCTACCTCTCTGTGCTTCATGGGTTCTGTGAATGCAAACCAAATAATCCTCACACATGTATACCTTCATCACCACATTTGGGCTCCAGCAGCTCCACAGCAGGCCACCACCTGGATGTAGATGCCCACCTTACCTTACATAAGCTCCGACATGCCTCACTGGCCAATGTGGCTCTCTTTCCCTGGTGGCAGAGATACCTACCATGTTCTGCTTTAGGACTGAATTATTTAGGAAGGGAAGAGGAAGAACTCCTTTCCCTTACCCCTGAGCTGTTTTTTTTTGTTGTTTTTTTCTTTTGTGGCACTTGTCTTGTTTTTGAATAGTTAAAATTAACTCCCCTAATTTCCATCTCATAATTTGTTGCATATTTTGCGCTTAATTGTTTTTTCTTTTCTTTTTCTTTGCATGTGTGTCTTTTCAACTGAGTGGATTGGTTATGGTTTTCATAAATAGATAAGATTTTCCCCCCTAATTTACTAGAAAAAATTTTTACCAAGCCAGGAGGAAATTCCTAAATAAGTGAAAGTTACCAAGTGTCTTAGGCTTAGTAGGATATTAGCAGAGTTGTGTCCCAGCAGGCCTCCATGCAATTCCAGGGCTGCTGTAAAAATACGTGGCATTTCTGTAGCGGGAGGATCTGCCCAGGAGGTTCGCTCTTGTTCAGCATTAGCACTCCCTCTTGTGATTTGTCATCATTCTTTAATGTCAAAAGTATTGGCTTTTAAATGAAGTGTATCCAGTAAGTGCCTCTTGAAGAAAATTAATTTTTCTTGTTTCCTTAAAAATATTTAGAATTGAAATTTAAATGTATGAAAGCATATTGATAAAATAGATCTATCTATCATATGGTATAACTATTTTTGTTTTTTTTTTGAGACAGAGTTTCGCTCTTGTTACCCAGGCTGGAGTGCAGTGGCGCGATCTCTGCTCACCACAACCTCCGCTTCCTGGGTTCAAGCAATTCTCCTGCCTCAGCCTTCTGAGAAGCTGGACTATAGGCGCACGCCACCATGCCCAGCTAATTTTTGTATTTTTAGTAGAGACCGGGTTTCACCTTGTTGACTAGGATGGTCTCGATCTCTTGACCTTGTGATCTATCCACCTCCGCCTCCCAAAGTGCTGGAATTATAGACATGAGCCACCACGCCCGGCCTGGTACAACAATTTAAGAATTATATGCTTTTATTGTTTGTCAGTTATTCTTTGTGTCAGTATATTACATTTAATTTTGTAAAAATTAGAATGAGTCATTGATAGATATTTTTATGTGAATAAAAGGGACTTAATGTCTCTATATATCACCATCTTCTAAATGAATTTGTGTATCAGATCAAGATACAAATAGCGGGAAGAATTTATATGTGTGGAGTTTTTAGAAAGATTATGTAGGAATTTTAAAAACAGGATTGGCTATTTGTTCAATAAAAAAAAATCTGGAGCCATTTGTTCAACTAAAAAAAAAACAGAATTGGCCATATTAAAAAATATTTGTACTGTGCATCACCTTTCAGGTGTTTCTGCCCAGTTTTCCTTCATAGTCAGATGCTCTGGGAGCTGGTGCTGTTGGGGGAGCCCCTTGTGGTTATGGCACCATCACCATCGGAATCATCAGAGACCGTATTGGCACTTGTTAAGTGAGTATATTTGGTTACTATTTTTGACTTTTTTTTTTTTTTTGATGCTGCAGTACTGAACCTGTTGGTGATATTTGCAGCACTTCCCATCTGTCGTATGTTTCCCCACCCATTATTGCATTGATCCACACAACAGCCCTATCGGAAGGTAATGCTTATTATAGCACCATTTTATGGATGAGAAAATTGATTCAGGCTCCATGAAGGCTGGAACCGTGCTTCTGTTGTTCTGAGTGACAGGCACATTGATTCATTACATGAAGTTGTCCCTTGATAAATATAACTTGTATGAATGATCAGTGTAGAGTCAAAGGCACATAGCTAGTGAATGGTAGAGCCAGAATTTCACCCCATCTTCTGCCCCAGACCAGTGTGTTCTTTCAGTATGCCATTTCACATTACACATATATATATATGTATATTTCCAATTCTGTGAAATGAGTTTACCATTTATTGAAATAAACAAAGTATCCCTTTGTGTGTATACTATTTGTGTAGATGTTATCTAGTTATGGATTAGGACCTTTAATTTATGTGTCCTTTGTTTTACATGTTCTTCCTGCACCACAGCTGTATTTCTCCATTAAAGTACTTCAGTGATTTCCGACCTTATTTCACTATTCATGATAGTGAGTTCAAAGAATATACTACCCGCACTCAAGCTCCGTAAGTAAACAGAATAACTTCTATTGACCAGGTATTATCTTTATAACCAAAACTATGTAGAATTATTTTTGGTAGTAAAAGTTTAACCTAAATTTTGAACTTATAGGCAGAATGATCTTATAAAAGGAAAGTTTGAGGAGCTGCTGGAAGTAATTTTAGATTTTAAGAGTTAGTACCTTATTTGAGTAAGTTATTTATTTATTTATTTATTATTTAGAGATGGAGTCTCGCTCTGCTGTCCAGGCTGGAGTGCAGTGGTGTGATCTCGGCTCACTGCAACCTCTGCCTCCTGGGTTCAAGTGATTCTCCTGCCTCAGCCTCCTGAGTAGCTGGGATTACAGGCACGCACCACCACACCTGGTTAATTTTTGTAATTTTAGTAGAGATGGGGTTTCACCATGTTGGTTAGGCTGGTCTTGTACTCCTGTCCTCGTGATCTGTCTACCTCGGCCTCCCAAAGTGCTGAGATTACAGGTGTGAGCCACCTTACCCAGCCCAAGTGATTTTATTTATTAATGGGAGCTATATTGTCATTAATAGCCACTATATTGTACTTTCAATTCTATTTTTTTCATGAAAAATCCTTTCAGTCTGTAAAAAGAAAAGAAAAAATAATCTTACCCTTTCCCTTTTAGCTCCTACTCTATTGCTTACCTTTTTATAGCTAGATTTCTAAAGGAACAACAAAAATCTCCATGTACTATTTCCACTTCTTGATTTTCTGGTTGCTTCTGGTCAACTGCAGATGGACTTCTTCATATTTACTGAATTTGTTCTTGCCAAATCATCAAGACCCTTCTCACTTTTGACCCAGTGGGCATATCATTGCCCTGTTTTTCTCTTTCTTTCTTCCTTTATTTTCATTCTTTCTCTCTCTCTTCCCTCCCTCCTTGTATCCATCCATCCCTCCCACTCCCTCTCCTCATAAGGTATCTTTCAAATTTCTTCCAGAGATATCTTTCTAATAAGCACTTTTTCTTTCATGCAGCATTCCTCCACTTGGTTATCTAGTACTTTCGCTTTGCCAGTAAGATAACATCTAAACTTCTTAGCATACTAACTTGGTACTAATGATCTGGGCAACAATATTCTCGTTTCTGACTATTCATCCCTTCTGCTTTTTGCTCCAGGAATGCTAAACTCTGTAGTTCTACAGACAGGCCATGATGTCACTTCATTGCCTTGCACATAGTTTGTTCTGTATCACTCTTCCCTCTCTCATCCACTTGGCAAAAAACTCCTACTCATCTTTCATGTCTTCCTGTAAATATTATCTCTTTGGTGAGGCTGTCCTTTAATCCCCTGGTAGACATAGGTTCTCCTTTGTGATTAGTGTGCATTTTAAACCACCTTCACTGTCTTCTAATTTTGGCATCATAACTGGGTATGTATGTTGGAAGGACCGTTCCTTTCATCTTTATATGCCTAGTACAAAACACATTTCCTGACATATAGTAGATACGTAATGTGTTGAGTAAAGGAAAGAACAATCTGTGTTTTGTTCATTGAAAAGAAAATGTAAGGTACTCTTCATTGATTTAACATTCATCTTTTTCTCACCTTTTTTGTTTTGTTTTGTTTTGTTTTATATAGGCCCTCAGTTATATTAGGAGTAACCAACCCTTTTTTTGCTAAGACACTGCAGCACTGGCCACATATTATTCGAATAGGAGACCTTAAACCTACAGGTAAAGTATAAACTTGGTGTTCTGTTTTTAGTGTGCAATGTTGCTGAACAAGTTTCTTTCTTCCTTTCTTTTCATCCTTGATTACTTTTTGTGTTGATGGCAGCTTTCTTTGAGGACTTTGGAGAAGAGTATAACTTCCCACTAAAATATGCAGGTTCTTATAATATGTATAATCTGTTACGTCCTCCTACCAAAAAATGTACATATAGTGTTACAGACATTGAATGAATTGTAGTAAAATGAAGTCTCAAAAATGTTAGCTTTATATATATATGCCCAATAAAGCAGAAGTTTCCAGTACTGCTTGAGTAAAAACCTTGCAAAAAACTAGAATTACTCCAGACTTGTCACAGAATTCTCAGCTAGGTCTCAAAACAAGTATATGTTCCTGTAGCACAGGTTATTGATTCAGGGAGTGATTCAGCACAGTACCTTGTTCATCGTAGGAGTTTAACAAATGTTTAAGTAAGTACATGAATTCTGAGGTTGGAAGTTTTGTTAACCTAGATGACAACTAAATGGTACATTAATTAAGGACATGAGTCTTGGGTATGAGAAGATATGAAAAAAAATTTTTTAATCTTAATTTAATCTTGACATTTATTTTCTAGACTATTTTATTAATTGTGATATAGTAGACTACAGACTGTTTTCTCCTTCCATTGGAAGAAGTCTCTCTTACATAACAATGGACATTTATGAATTTTTCCACTGAAATAGTTGGGATTATGAAGTTATTTTCTAATAACTTTATAATGTACTTTATCTATCTATCTATTGATTTATTTATTTATGAGACAGAGTCTCACTCTTTTGCCAAGGTTGGGGTGGCAGTGGCATGATCCCTGCTCTCCCAGGTTTGAGTATTTCTTCTGCCTCAGCTCCCAAGTAGCTGGGATTGCTGGCACCCGATGCCATGCCTGGTTAATTTTTGTATTTTTGATAGAGATGGGGTTTTGCCATGTTGGCCGGGCTGGTCTCAAACTCCTGACCTCAGGTGATCTGCCCACCTTGGCCTCCCAAATTGCTGGGATTACAGGTGTGAGCCACACTCCCAGCCACTACCTTTTTTTAAATTTTTTGAGACAGTCTGGCTCTGTCACCCAGGCTGGAGTACCATGGCGTGATCTCGGCTCACTGCAACCTTCGCTTCCTGAGTTCGGGATTCTCCCGCCTCAGCCTCCCGAGTAGCTGGGACTACAGACAGGTGCCACCACACCTGGCTAATTTTTGTAGTTTTAGTAGATACAAGGTTTCACCATGTTGGCCTGGCTGGTCTCAAACTCCAGACCTTAAGTGATCCGCCCACTTCATCTTCCCAAAGTGCTGGGATTACAGGCTGAGCCAATGCCCCCAGCTAGTAGCCACTACTTTTAAAACTTGTTCCTTTTGCTATACATAGGTATATTTAAAACATGACTTAATAATCTGATTTTGTAAGATATTCCTTTTGGTATATACATGTATTTAAATTGAAGTATTAGAATCAAGGATAACAATTTTTTTTTTTTTTGAGATGGAGTCTCTCTCTGTCACCAGGCTGGAGTGCAGTGGCGTGATCTTGGCTGGCTGCAACCTCCATGACCCTGGTTCAAGTGATTCTCCTGCCTCAGCCTCCCGAGTAGCTGGGACTATAGGCGCCCGCCACCACACCTGGCTTATTTTTGTATTTTTAGTAGAGACGGGGTTTTCAGCATGTTGGCCAGGATGGTCTCGATCTCTTAACCTCGTGATCCACCCACCTTGGCCTCCCAAAGTGCTGGGATTACAGGCATGAGCCAACACGCCTGGCAAGAATAACATTTAAATAGTACTATTTACAAATTCTGGACTGAGTATTACACCGAAGTCTTTAGAAGGCTTATGAAATAGAGGAAAGAGCAAAGGGCTTCACTTTGGCAATCAGAACTGTGTGCTAATACGTTGAATAGCATCTTTAAGCCTCAAATTTTTGGTGTGCTAGGAGAACTAAACACAGTGCCTGATACATGGTACTCTGTAAATGTCATGGTCTCCTACCATTCTATTACTCTTCTGTCTAGAGTATTATTGATAGTTCAGAGAACAACAGTTTCAAGAGTCTTGGGTATGAGAAGATATGATAATTTTTTTTTGAATCTTAGTTTAATCTTGACATTTTCATGGTTTGAGCCTAATAATTTAGACTATTCATTGTAATGTAGTAGACTACTGATTATTTTCTCTTTCCAGTGGAAGAAGTCTCTCTGTTAGATGTAGGTAGAGAACTTTTGCACACAATCATTGGTAGAGCAGCATGAATTGATAAATCTGTTAAAGAAATCGCCAAACTGTTTTCGAAAGTGGCCCATCAGTTTATATCCTTACCAGTAATGTATGAGGGTTCCTATTTCTTCACATCCTTGCCAACATTTGATGTTGTCATTTTCATTATGGCCATTCTAGAATGTTTGAAATGGTGATTTTAATTTGCTTTTCTCTAATGACTAATGATGGTGGACACATATTCATCTATTTCCTGTCATTCATATACCTTCTTTGGTGAAATGTCTGTTTAAATATTTTGCCTTAAAAAAAATTTTTTTTAATAGCAATAGGGTCTTTCCCCGTTGCTCAGGCTGGAGTGCACTGGCATAATCATAGCTCACTGTAACCTTGAATTCCTGGGCTCAAGTGGTCCTTCTGCCTCAGCCTCCCAAGTAGCTGGGAGTACACGTGCATGCCACCATGCCTGGCTAATTTATTATTTTTTCTGTAGAGACAGGATCTTGTACTGTTGCTGGTCCTGAACTCCTGTGCTCAAGCAGTCCTCCTGCCTTGCCCTCCCAAAGTGTTGGGATTTCAGGGGTGAGCTACCACATTGGCCTGTTATTTACCATTTTTTTGATAGTAGCCATCCTAATGGACATGAATATTTTATTGTGGGTTTCATTTTAATTTTCCACATGATTAGTGATATTGAGTATCTTTCTGTTGTTTATTGGCCATTTATATATCTTCTTTGGAGTATCTTGTTTATTGGCCATTTATGTATCTTCTTTGGAGAAATGTCTATTCAGGTCTTTTGCCCACTTTTAATAGGGTTGTTTAAATGTTTTTTTTTTTTTTGAGTTACAGGAATTCTTTATGTATTCTGATTACTCATCCATATCAGATACATGCTCTGTGAATATTTTCTTCTATTTTGTATTGTCTTTTTGCTCTCTTGATGGTATCTTTTGATGCACAGAAGTTTATTTATTATTATTATTATTATTTTTAGATGGAGTCTTGCTCTGTCTCCCAGGCTGGTGTGCAGTGGTACAATCTTGGCTCACTGCAACCTTTGCCTCCTAGGTTCAAGCAGTTCTCCTGCCTCAGCCTTCACAGTAGCTGGGATTACAGCTGTGCAGCATCACAGTCAACTACTTTTTGTATTTTTAGTAGAGATGGGGTTTTACCATGTTGGCCAGGCTGGTCTTGAACTCTTGACCTTGTGATCCACCCACCTCAGCCTCCCAAAGTGCTGGAGTTACAGGCTAAGCCACCGTGCCCAGCCTGTGCACAGAAGTTTATAATTTAATGGTCTTATTTATCTTTTTTTGTTTTCTTCTGTTTTTTATTTTTTTCTCTTTTGTTTGAAGTCTTGTTTATTTTCTCCTTGTATTGCTTGTGTATTTGGTGTCATATTCATAGTCATGAAATCTCATGTATCTTTTAATTTATGGGTGGTATACATCTTGGAACATTTTTCTGCTTGCTGAGTTAAAAACCAGCTAGGCCCACTGCAAATGCTGCACAAGTTATGCAACAAAGAGCCCTGCTCAGGATTCTGGCTTTGAAACTCAAAACAATCTGAGATAGTCTGTGAGCAAAGGAAAAAAAGAAATCTGGCAGGGTCAGTAAAATTACAGAAAAAAAGCATTTTCTGTAGAACAAAGAGGGAAGAATTAACATTTTGCTCTCCTGTGTCCTGAAACTTTACCAGAAACATAGATTTAGTGTTAACCTTGCAGGAGTATCATTCCTCCTGATATAAAGGGATTGCCTTTTCTGTATTGTATCTAGTTTTAGTGCACCCACATTCTTGGACAGGATGTTCCTCTGTGTCTAATTATGACTGAGATAACAACCTGTCTTAATAGGGCAGTCAATCAGAATGCATGATGCAGTAGCCAGCTTGTTCTGGTACATACCAGGTGAATATCAGTTTTGCCCATGCTTTAGTTTCTTCATCTGTGAAATGGGCATCTTAAACAAAACTTCAATTGTGAAGATTAAATGTGATAATTTGTGCAGTGTTCTTGGACCAGAGACAGGCACAGAGAACATCTTCAGTAAATGGTAGCTATTACTGTTCTTACCATTATCTGCAACTCTTTAAGCAACTTGTTCTTCATGCTTCTGTATTTAACTTTTTACTTAAAGATCTTTTCTCCTTTCCATGGATAACTTTTTTTTTTTTGAGACGGAGTTTTGCTCTTGTTGCCCAGGCTGGAGTGCAATGGCACAATCTCAGCCCACCACAACCTCTGCTTCCCAGATTCAAGCGATTCTCCTGCCTCAGCCTCCTGAATAGCTGGAATTAGAGGCATGTGCCGCCAGACCCGGCTAATTTTGTATTTTTAGTAGAGATGGGGTTTCTCCATGTTGGTCAGGCTGGTCGTGAACTCCCAGCCTCAGTTGATCTGCCCTCCTTGGCCTCCCAAAGTGCTGAGATTACAGGCGTGAGCCACTGCACCGTCCATGACTTTTTTTTTTTTAAGACGGGGTTTCACCATGTTGGTCAGGCTGATCTTGAACTCCCAACCTCAGGTAATCTGCCCGCCTTGGCCTCCAAAGTGCTTGGATTACAGGCGTGAGCCACCACGCCCGGCCAAGATGAAAGAAGACTTGACTTTTTATTTATCTTACAAGTTGGCTTAAATATTACCTCCTTTAGGAATCCTCAATAATTTTCTTACTCCTCTTTGGCCAGGACACTCGTCTGTGTCTCCATAGTATCCTGTTCATATTCTATCCTAGCACATAGTCCTCTGTATTGTCATTTCTTTGTCATATTTTGTTGTTAGACTATGTCTCATTGATGTGAGGAATTAGCTGTTTTGTTCCTGTATTGCCAGTATATTGCATTTACTTATTATTTACTGAATTGATGAAGAAATAAGACTGTGTATCCATGATATTGCTTCTTTAACAAGTATCTGTTTAAAATTATTATTGGGGCAGTTGACAAATTTGGAGTATAGACTATTTTTTAAAATCTTTCATTCTTTCCTTTATAGACTGTATTATTTGGCAGCTTCTCTGCAAGATTGAAATTACAATTAAGCCTTGAACAACACAGGGATTAGGAATGCCAGCCTTCCATGTAGTAGAAAATCTATATATACCTTTGACTCCTCTAAAACTTAATTCTAACAGCCTACTGTTGACCAGAAGCCTTAGCAATAACAGGAACAATTGATGAACACACATTTTGTATGATGTATGTATTGTATACTGTATCCTTATAATAAAGTAAGCTAGGAGAAATAAAATGTTACTAAGAAAATCATGAGGAAGATAAAATACATATTGACTATTCATTAAGTGGAAGTGGATCATCATAAAAGTCTTCATCCTCGTAGCCTTCACATTGAGTAGGTTGAAGAGGAAGAGGAGGGAATGGTTTTGCTATCTCAGGGGTGGCAGAGGTAGGAAAAAAAATCACAGTTTAAACCCGTGTTTTTCAATGGTCAACTGTATTTCAAAGTAAAAGGTTTATAGAAATAACTGTTTTATCATAGTACATGCTCTTAAAATTTTTTAGCAATATAAGATTGCAAAGGAAAATGTTCTTTGTTCTTATAATCCCACCCCTAGATATACCACAGCTAACAGTTTGATCTGTGGAACTATTTAAACAAAGATATTTCGTGAATTTAGAGGCTTGAATTATAATCTCTAGATTGTCTTTCAGTTCTTAAGTTCTTTTAACCCTTATGGAGAGAAGAGGGAAGGTGGAGAAAGTCTTTGAAATTAGGTGTATTCATGACACTTCTAAATGTGTATCTTGAGGCATTTTTCTGCCTGTTATAAAGTTTGTTTAGGTGTTTTCTTTAAGCCTAAAACCAGGGCCTGCATATACTACACAAGCTGTTCAACACAGCAGCCTGCTCAGGAGTCCTGTCCATCTGTGATTCAGACCTGTGGTTGCTACACACACCATCACCACTTGCTGGCAGTGTAAATTTCTATAATGGAAAAGCCAAATTCGAAGAGGCATCAAAAAAAAAAAAACCCACAAACCCTTGAAGACTACATGTCATAGTCATTTAAGAATTGCTCTTTATTCCATTTATACTTAAAGGAATTAAGTATAATTTTATTCCTATTCAGCACATAAATTTTCAGTTTTATGTATTTGGCATGTAGATTTTAAATTACAGGTTGAGTGACAAAAAGGGAAAAATTTAAGTAATGATAAATATTAATGAAAGATCAAATATCCATTTTATATAATTGACATGAATACTGTTGTAATAATCCAGTATTCATTCTATCCAGTTTTAAAATATCAAGACTGAACCCTTAACATATTAATTGATGTTAAGAATGCTTTAATTGTAACATCCTTAAGTAGTATTATAAATCTGATAAAGTTCCAATTTTGTAATATGTATGATTAGAATAATTATAAAAATCTTTATGCTGCTTCCTTCAGGTGAAATTCCTAAGCAGGTTAAAGTGAAGAAATTGAAGAATCTAAAGACTCTGGATTCTAAACCTGGTATTGACTTTTATTGATTTTTAAATATATATTTATATGGTACTTGGGTTTTTCTATTTACCTTCTTTTCTTTGCTCTTAGGAGTTTATACTTCATATAAGCCATATTTAAATAGAGATGAAGAGATCATAAAACAGTTACAGAAGGTAATTAGTTGCTCATATTATTAATTTAAATTTCCTTATCAGGTATGTAATATCTCGTTAAGCAATATGTGAAATAGGATCTCTCCTTTTTTGTTCTGTTTTGTTTTGTTTTTTGAGAGACAGGGTCTTACTCTGTCTCCTAGGCTGGAGTGCAGTGGCATGATCTCAGCTCACTGCAACCTTTGCCTCCTGGGTTCAAGCAATTCTTGTGCCTCAGCCTCCTGAGCAGCTGGAATTACAGGTGTGCACTACCATGCCTGGCTAAGTTTTATATTTTTAGTAGAGATAGGGTTTCACCATGTTGGCCAGGCTGGTCTCAAACTCTGGCCTCATGTGATAGGCCCACCTTGGTCTCCCAAAGTTCTGGGATTATTGGCATTAGCCACTATGCCCAGCCGGGGTCTCTTTTTTGACTCAAAGTTTTATGAAAATCAGAAGACTAAGCTAGCAACAGTATGGGCATGAATTTGGGGCTGTAGCTAAACATGAATGTCACTCTTTCTAGAAACTTGGGAATTACAGTGAAAAAGCCATAGAGTCTACCATGAGGTACTTAGCATCTAACAGTAGGGGATTGTTAATCATTTTTTTAAAAAATACAAATAGTATAATATAGCAGATATAAAATAAAGATTGTCTTTATTGTGAACTGACTTTTTTTTTTTTTGAGACAGAGTTTCACTATTGTCACTCAGGCTGGAATGCAGTGGCACAATCTCAGCTCACTGCAATCTCCACCTAACCGGGTTCAAGCAGTTCTCCTGTCTCAGCCTCCTGAGTAGCTGGGATTTACAGGCACCTGCCATCATGCCTGGCTAATTTTTGTATTTTTTTAGAAGAAACAGGGTTTCCCCGTGTTGGCCAGGCTGGTCCTGAACTCCTGACCTCAGGTAATCCACCCACTTCAGCCTCTCAAAGTACTGGGATTACAGGTGTGAACCACGGCGCCCAGCTGTGAACTCACATTGTTACAGTATGGGATGAACAGTATTCCCTAAGCTCAGGACTCTTATGTTTTACTCTGGTAAAGATTATTTTCACAGGATATTGCACAATGAACTTCACATTAAGTTATTTCAAGGTGAAGTTCTAGTTTTTTAAATATCAGTCATAAATTATATAGCAGTTGAATGTGATAATTATCCATTGTTTTATATTCCAACACTAGAACATGGAGTCTCATTATTTCCTCTTTTAAGGGTGTACAACAGAAACGTCCTTCTGAGGCTCAAAGTGTTATTCTTCGACGCTATTTTTTGGAACTGACACAAAGTTTCATCATTCCATTAGTAAGTTAATAAATACATTTTTGCATAATTTAATGATTTGGTGAAGGGTGTATAAATGTTTTTCCCACCTTCCAAAACCATATCTTAAGTTGTGTGTTTTGCCAGCCTGGTATATTTAGTGATTAAAAATAAAGCCCTTTGCAAGAGACCTGGATTATTTGTTTTAGTGTTAACTATTCAACTTTGGTAAGTTACTCCCTCTCTCTGACCCTCAGTTTCTTACCTCTGAAATGTGGCTGATTCCACTTTCCTAAGTACCTTTCAGGACTGTTGTGAATTTTAAATCATATATTTTATATGAAATATTGTTTAGTTACTGCATTTTTCATCTTAAAAAAAGATTATTGTAGAACTGTTTTCTCTGATAGTTATCTTGAATACAATTTGATGTAATGTCTATGAGGCTGTAGCTCTATGATAACAGGGACTATATCTGTCTTGCATATTATTAATTCACCAGCCTGGCATATGGTAGCACTCAACTATTTATGGAATAGGTGACTAGATGAAGAAGAAATTCAGAAGGGTGTCATATTAAAGTATAGGCAGTACCATGATATGACCCTAGTCTGGAGACTGCATCGTAGAGAAACTTTGTGTAGTTATTAATATAAAGTAATGAATCTATGAACATTATATAGGGCATCCTGAAGATCTTTTCTGTTATATTTTAGAAAGAAATATTATTTCTTGGTCTATGGGTATCAACTGATTTATTCCATTAAGTCTATTTGTTTCAATAAATAAACTTTACTGTGGGGCTTACAAAGCATGGCCTAGGCTTGGCACAGTGGTTCACTGGGCTCAGGCCTGCCACTTTGGGAGGCCAAGGTGAGAGGATTGCTTAAGGCCAGGAGTTTAAGACTACAGTAAGCTGTGATTGCACCACTGCACTCCATCCTGGGCAACAGCAAGACTCTCTTTAAAAAAAAAGAGAGCATGAGGCTGGGCGTGGTGGCTCATGCTTGTAATCCCAGCACTTTGGGAGGCCAAGGCAGGCGGATCACCTGAGGTCAGGAGTTGGAGACCAGCCTGACTAATGTGGTGAAACCCTGTCTCTACTAAAAATACAAAATTAGCCAGGTGTGGTGGCACACTCCTGTAATTCCAACTATTTGGGAGGCTGAGGCAGGAGAATCACTTGAACCCAGGAAGCAAAGGTTGCAGTGAGCCAAGATTACGCCATTGCACTCCACCCTGGGCGACAAGAGTGAAACTCCATCTCAAAAAACAAAAAAAGTAATCCCTTGGGCTGGATGCAGTGGTTCATGCTTATAACGTCAGCACTTTGGGAGACCAAGGCAGGAGGATCACTTGAGCCCAGGAGTTCAAGACCAATCTGGACAACAAAGTGAGACCATGTCTCTACAAAAATTTTTTTTAAATAAGAATAAATTTTTTAAAATTTATTTTTATTTTTATTTATTTATTTATTTATTTATTTATTTATTTTGAGGCGGAGTCTCGCTCTGTCGCCCAGGCTGGAGTGCAGTGGTGCGATCTTGGCTCACTGCAACCTCCGCCTCCCAGGTTCAAGCTATTCTCCTGCCTCAGCCCTCTGAGTAGCTGAGATTACAGGCATGCACCACCACACGTGGTTAGTTTTTGTATTTTTAGTAGAGATGGGAGTTTACCATGTTGGTCAGGCTGGTCTTGAACTCCTGACCTCATGACCTGCCCACCTTGGCCTCCCAAAGTGCTGGGATTACAGGCGTGAGCCACAGCACCTAGCCTAAAAATTTTTTTAATTAGCTGTGTGTGGTGGCTTGTGCCTGTAGTCCCAGCTACATGCTGAGGTGGGAGGATTCCTTAAGCCCAGGAGGCAGTGAGTCATGATCGCACCACTGCATCCAGTCTGGGTAGCAGAGCAAGACTATGTCTCAAAAAAGAAAGAAAAAGGTAGTCCCTTGGATTATCCAAGATTTATTTGAATTTTTATTTAAAATCTAACTTCCCAAATCAGTCTAAATTTAGCTATATCTGTTGTGGGGAGTGATGGAGTTGTTGTTGTCCATTGAAAGGACATATAATGAAAAACTTAAAAGACCCATTCCTTTTAAGTAGGTCTGTTTAAATATTTGTGAAGACACTCCTTTTATTAACTTTTTTTCTTGGTTTTAGGAAAGATATGTGGCAAGCCTGATGCCTTTGCAGAAAAGTATTTCTCCGTGGAAGGTATGAATATATTCAAATGCATTCCTATTTGGGTTCTCTAACTGTAATTAACTTCTGTGAATATATCTACTTCTAATTTCTTTTTTCTTCCTTTTTTTTTTTTTGAGACAGAGTCTCTCTCTGTCACCTAGGCTGGAGTGCAGTGGCGTGATTTTGGCTCCCTACAGCCTCCTCCTCCCGGGTTCAAGTGATACTCCTGCCTCAGCCTTCTGAGTAGCTGGGTCTACAGGCGCGTGCCACCATGCCCAGCTAATTTTTGTATTTTTAGTAGAGATGGGGTTTCACCATGTTGGCCAGGATGATCTCGATCTCTTAACCGTGTGATCTGCCCACCTTGAGCTCTCAAAGTGCTGGGATTACAGGCATGAGCCACTGCACCTGGCCTCCACTTCTAATTTCTAAATATTATATGTCCTGTTTTCTAGAGTCCACCTCAGTTAAGACAGTTTCTTCCAGAAGAATTTATGAAAACGCTAGAGAAAACAGGACCTCAGCTAACCTCTAGAATAAAAGGCGATTGGATTGGACTTTACCGGTTAGTCTTTTTTCTCTTTTTATACCCATGTATCATGCTTTATTTAAAAACAAAACAAAAAGCTAGACTTTAAACTTATTTTTTAAAAAATTCTGAAGTTTGACATGGTTCTCTGAATAGGAAAGGTATTGAGGAAAGGAAATAAGTTATAATCAAACTTTGCTTTTTTTAAAATGTATTTTTATAGGCATTTCCTAAAGTCTCCAAATTTTGATGGCTGGTTTAAGACCCGGCGGAAGGAAATGACCCAAAAATTGGAGGCACTCCATCTAGAAGCTCTCTGTGAAGAGGTTCGAAAACTGTGTGTTTGTATAATGATTAACAACTGTTGAAAATAAAGATAGTTATTCTTAGAGGTTTAAGGTTGTACCCTTTATCCACTCTTTCTAAATAGTAACGACGACTAACTTTTCTAGATCATTCGCTATGTGCCAAGGACATTATAGGGGCTTTATATTGATAATCTGTTTTAATCTTTACCATGATTCTTTGAGGTAGGTGTGTTATGAACTGCATTATGGGAGACCTTTGGCTTAGAAGTTAAATTACTTGCCTCAGATCACATCCCTGCTAAGTAGTGGAGCTAACAGTGTGCTGGAGTCCACTTGCATTGGCTCACAAGAGCTGATTGTGCACATCTCTTCTCAGCTCTGCATTCAGTGACCTCAGGTTGGTAGCTTGAAATAGCCTATAGTGGGAATACTACACCACAGAAATTGGCAAATGCTACAAACCAGAGACCTCTTTTGGAGAACCACTTGTTAAATATTTACCAGTACATTACTGGCTAGAATAAGGATTCTAATCCAAGAAGCCTAACTCCAGATCTTTTTCTGTGTGGCATATTTACCTTTTTTAGTTAGTATTAACACTTTAAAAAATGTGGACTGATTTTTTTATGTTCTATATTACCAGGCTATTTTAAATTAAACTACTTGTGAAAATAAAAGGGATAGTCTTTCATTTATATTTAGTTTTAAATGTGAGGTGTGCTAACCTCAGTGTTAACTTTCTACACATAAATTCCCAGTGACTGTGGCTTTGAGAAAAGGAATATGATGAAACACAAGCCCAGGAAGAGGTTACCTGAAAACAAAGTTTACATCCAGTAGTAAACTCATGTTCAGTTATCTTGATTTGTTAGCTAATGTTCTTTATAAGTTAGTTACTACTTAGTGGCAGTGGAGCTTAGTATTACAGTTTGAGCTACAATTTTGTTTTTCTTGCTTGATCTAAAAAAGCCACCTCAGAAAAGAATTTTCTTACATTTTGTTTTACTTCCAAACATGAGACAATTATTCTGGCTAATGCAGAAAAATATCTGACAGTTATTAGACTATTAATGAGAATTATTCTTGCACTATAGTGCTATATCTGGGTTAAATACTTTGTTCTTCTTTTACTACTTGTCCTGCCTTCACAGTAGCCTTACCTATTGAAATAGAGAGATTTGAATATTATTTTGAGAACTTACTCATTTGGGATTTTATTATTGTTCTAGGACTTACTTCTCTGGATCCAGAAACACACAGAAGTAGAAACAGTAGACCTTGTTTTGAAGCTGAAAAATAAGCTGGTATGTAGCCAAAACAGTCAAAGATTAAATTGACTTTTCTGTGAAGATGTCTTCCTCCCATGTGAGCTGACAACCCATGATAGTTCACAGAAGCAACTTTTTAAATGAGAGGGATTGAAATTGGTCAACTGATGGTATATATTGCTGAAAATACTTGGTCACCGAAACAGACTGTTATGATGCCATATTATTCTAACTTTATCTACATGGAATCTAATGAGCTCTATAAAAACATTCTTATTTATATTTCTAGGTTTTATTGTGAATTTACATAGAAGCCTCTCATTGAGCTCAATAATGAACTGTTTAAATGGAATGCTCTTTGCTTTTTTAGTTTCTATAAATTCTGTAACAAGTATCCAATTGTAGGCCTTTAAAATGGTTTACTTAGAGAATATAATGTATTAATACAGATTCTGAGGATAATTTAAATGCTATGAAATATTCCTTATGTAGTTGCAGGCTGATCGAGAGCACTTACCTGTGAAACCTGACACTATGGAAAAGTTACGGACACACATAGATGCCATTATCTTAGCATTGCCAGAGGACCTGCAAGGCATACTGCTCAAAACGGGCATGACGTGATATTTGCCAAGATTTTCTAGCCAAAAAGGATTATGCACCATAAGGCATACTGACATGTCAACCCGACGCACAATGGAGATCGCTCAGTGGCAGCAGAGTGGAAAATCGGCCATGAATGCTAGTTACAGGGTAGAAAGACTGTATTATATAAACAGACCTTTTTAGTGCATTATTTTTAAAAGTGGACATCTGTGGTGGTTCCACTTTAATACTGAAACACCGAAAGGCATTTCTATATTTTTAATCATGTTCTAAAGTGCTCTTATGAGAGACTTGTGGGGTCATCAGTATTAGTAAATTCATACTGCAGTGCTGGCATTGCAGATATTTTTTTAAATTGGTGCTGTTTTGCCCAATCATGTTAAAACTCAGGGGGATATAAAAATAACATTCACACCGGCTATCTTCTTAAGAACAGAAATACTGAACTGTCCAACTACGGTTAGGAGGAATTGATGTTTATGTAGTGCCTTCTGTTGTCCTACATGTTTCACAGTTCAGCTGCTAGTCTTGAAGCTTTTCCTTAGCTTGATGATGACACATAATTTTATAAGGTATTCTGTTGAGTGATCATTGTTTAAAAAAATATGTTTCTTGTTGCCCATTGTGTTTATTAATAGACATGGTGGGGTTTTTTCAGTTGTCATACAGATTTTCTGTTTTCTCTACCATTTTCAAAATTTAATGTTACCAGTTTCTTCAAAGACAAGAAGGCATCTAGTATTAATTATGAAAGAGTTTATTTTCTCTTACCCTTTACTAATTTAAACATTAGGCCAGGCATGGTGGCTCACGACTATAATCCTAGCACTTTGGGAGGCCAAGGCGGACAAATCACCTTAGGTCAGGAGTTGGAGACCAGCCTGGTCAACATGGCAAAACCCCATCTCTACTAAAAATACAAAAATTAGCCAGGCATGATGGTACGTGCCTGTCATCCCAGCTGCTTGGGAGGCTGAGATGTGAGAATCACTTGAATCTGGAAGGTGGAGGTTGCAGTGAGCAAGATTGCGCCACTGGACTCCAGCTTGGGTGACAGAGTGAGACTCCATTTAAAATAAAAATTAAAATTAAATAATAAATATGAATTTAAATATTATTAAATGTTTAAATTAATGAACTTGGATGCTTTTCAAAGACATTCTAATTATAAATCCCATAATCAGCTATTTTTTTAAACTGAACTATTCTTATTTCAAAGGCATTCATAAGTTTTTTATGTGATAGTTATTTGAGTAATGATAAGATTGATTTCCAGCATTATTTGTTGGTAGTGTTTTTTTTCTCAACATTAATATTTCTTAGAACACTTTTCTTACTGTTATTTGACATGGTAACTTTTGCCTGAATCACTGTTATGATAAGCTTTTGTTGTTGTTTTTGTTTAAATAATACTACCTTGCCAAAAATAGAAGAATGTGATTTGGTAGAGTAAGGTTGTTTGGTTTGTGTTTGAATAAGAGTATTCTGCAGAAGCCACAATTTTTTTTTTTGAGACGGGGTCTTGCCGTGTTGACCAGGCTGGAGTGCAATGGCGCAGTCTCCACTTACCGCAACCTCTGCCTCCCAGGATGAAGCGATTCTCCTGCCTCAGCCTCCCAATTAGCTGGGATTACAGGCATGCGCCATCACACCCGGCTAATTTTGTATTTTTTAGTAAAGGTGGGGTTTCTCCATGTTGGTCAGGCTGGTCTTGAACTCCAGACCTCAGGTGATCCACCCGCCTTGGCCTCCCAAGGTGCTGGGATTACAGGCGTGAGCCACTACACATGACCAGAAGCCACTATTTAAAATAGGAACACATGACACAGCATATGGTTAATAGCTGTATCTTGAATTATCTTCTAAATAATTAAATTTAGTTGTATGTATTAGTAAAAGATATGGCTCCAGAAGCTATCTTTTGTTCTCTTTTATAAAACTCTTAAGAGCATTCCTGACCCAAGAAAGACTCATTGCATTTGTAACTGTGGTCTAATACCCAAATGTGCCCTGTTCTTATGGATACAGTCTCTTGAAGCATACCTCAAAGTCATAGAAAGAATATGGCATTTGAAAGAAATCGTTTGCCTTGGATCATGTGAGTTATTTTGTGAAACAACAGCTGACTTTTCAGAAAATGGGCAACTACTTTTATACGCTAAAGTATTTCATAACTTTCTGGGAAACCTTATTTAGGTATAAATGGTCATCTTATTATTTTTCAAAAAGATATTTTTTAATAATCTTACAATTTATATACAGTTTGTGACCAGAATTTGCAAGTTGTTAGTGTCATATCAAGGATCTTTTCAATTATACCACTACAGGATATATCATTTCAAGTTTATTTTGCACAGCTAAAGAGTAGCAAAGGATGCCAATTAGCATGATAATGGTGTCTTCATATTTACTGTATTTAACTGAAACCTAACACGTTGAAAACCATATCATACCTAGTTTATCTCTTAATTTCAAACTATGTACTTGTAATAATGATGTAAAGTTGCATTGGGAACCTGAGAAACACTGACTGACAACTTAATTTTTGGTGTGTGACTTTCAGATTTGTCTTTTTTTTTTTTTTTAAGAAGACTTTGTTACTATGTAAACCCTGACATGAAATGTTTTATCTCTACCAGCATCAGGAGGAATCACTGCTTTAAGGGTATTATGTAATGCCTAGTGCCTTCTATTTACAGTGAAAAAGAGGTTTTGTGAAGGCATTTGTGGTCATTACCAAAAACTAAATTAAAGGCCTTGGATTTTAAAGCACTTGGATATTTTGTGTTATTTCTGAGTGGGGTTGGACTGCTTGGGATTTTAAAGCACTTGGATATTTTGTGTTATTTCTGAGTGGGGTTGGACTGCTTGGGGAAAATGTGTAATGAAACTTGTGCATTAGGAGATTCCTTGTCTTTCCTGCCAGGTTGTTTTTTTAAGGACTTCAAATGAAAACCTTCTGTGTACTTCACTATGAGCAGGTGAACAGTTCTGTTTAGATAGATCAGTTAAGTGACTTCATATTCTTCCTAGCAGTGCACTTACTTTATGAAATATTCTGGTAAAAATATTGGCCATGTGTGGTGGCTCACGCCTATATTCTGAGTACTTTAGGAGGCTGAGGCAGGAGGATCATTTAAGCCCAGGAGTTCAAGATCCACATAGGCAACAAAGTGAGACCCCATCTCTACAAAAAATCAAAAAATGAGCAGAGCATGGTGGCACATGCCAGTAGTCCCACCTACTCAGGAGGCTGAGGCAGTTGAGTGAATGGCCTGACCCTAGGAGGTCGAGGGGTATAATCACACCATTGCACTCCAGCCTGGGTGACAGAGCAAGACCTGTCTCAAAAAAATGATTTTTTTTAGCTGAATAATCTCAGTTATTGCTAGATTCTCCTTTATTTGCTACCTTTTTTAAAACCTAAATCTCCCATTATTTTTATTTCTTTCTCTTCTTTTTTAAAAGTAGCAACTACATTATATTATTTTTATTTTTTGTCTTGCAATGGCATCTTGCACTGTCACCCAGGCTGGAGTGCAGTGGCATAATCTCTGCTCACTGCAACTTCTGCCTCCTGGGTTCAAGCGATCCTCCTCCCTTGGCCTCTCAAGTAGCTGGGATTTCAGGTATGCACCACTACACCTGGCTAATTTTTATATTTTTAGTAGAGAATACAAAAATTAGAAACAATCCACGTTTCACCATGTTGACCAGGCTGATCTCGAACTCCTGACCTCAAGTGATCGGTCTTGGCCTCCCAAAGTCCTGGGATTACAGGCATGAGCCACTGTACCAGGCCAGAGTTCTCTATATGTTCTTGATACAAGTTCTTTTTGAGATGCATGCATTGCAAAGATCACTGCACCCCTAGTTTACGACTTTTTCCCCCATTTTTTAAAGTGTCTTTTGAAAAGCAATTTTTAATTTGGTTTAGTTCAACTTATGAATTTGTTTTTTTAAGTGTTGTGAAGGTCACAAAGACCTATGTTTTCTTCTAGCAGTTTTATTTTTATTTTTATTTTTTTTTTAAAAGACTTTTGCTCTGTCACCCAGGCTGGAGGGCAGTGGTGCAATCTCAGCTTACTGCAACATCGGCCTCCCAGGTTCAAGAAATTCTCCTGCCTCAGCCTCCCCAGTAGCTGGGATTATAAGCGCGCACCACCATGCCTGGCTAAGTTTTGTATTTTTAGTAAAGATGGGGTTTCACCATATTGGCCAGGCTGGTCTCAAACTCCTGACTGCAAGTGATCCGCCTGCCTCAGCCTCCCAAAATTCTGGGATTACAGGTGTGAGCCACTGCACTCGGCCTCTTCTGGCAGTTTTACAGTTCTCGGTTTTGCATTTAGGTTTATAAACCATTTGGAATTAGTTTTAGTGTGTATGTGAAGTATGGATTTAAGGGGTTTTTTTGGTTTGTTTTTGCGTATGAATACCCAGTTGTCCCAACACCATTTGTTGATGGGTTATTATTATTACCAGAAATCAGTTACATTGGCTTTGTTGTACCTTTTTCAAAATTGAGTTGTCCATATACACGTGGGTTTATTTTTACACTTCCTATTCTGTACCACTGGTCTATATGTCTATCTTGATACCAATGCCACATTGCTTGATTACTGTAACTTTATTATTAAAACTGGGTGGTGTTAGCCCTCTGGTTTGTGTCCTGTCTAAAGGCTGTTTTGCTTGCTTAATTACTTTACATTTCCATATAAATTGTAGAATCAGCTTATGAATTTTTATACAAATTCCTCCTGGGATTTTTATTGGAATTGCTTTGAATTTATAGATCAATTTGATGGAGAATTGAATAATTTCAAGTGTTCTGAACTATGAACAAAGTATATATTTCCATTTATGTATGTGTTCTTTAATTTCAGCAATATTTTGTAATTATCATATTAATGGAACAAGTCTTTCCTCTCTTCTATCAGATTTATCACTAAGCCTATCATTTTTGATGTTGCAAATTATATTTTAAAAAAATTAAATTTACAATTTTTCAAAAATTTAGTTCAAAATACTAGTACTGTACATAAAATATAGTTTTTTTTGTTTTTTTTTTTTGTTTGTTTTTTGACATGGAGCCTCACTCTGTTGCCCAGGCTGGTGTGCACTGGTATGATCTCGGCTCACTGCAACCTCTGCCCCTGGGTGCAAGTGATTCTTCTACCTCAGCCTCCCAAGTAGCTGGGATTACAGACACGCACCATCATGCTCAGCTAATTTTTGTATTTTTAGTAGAGATGGGTTTTCACCATGTTGGCCAGGCTGGTCTCGAATTCCTGACCTCGTGATCCACCTGCCTTGGCCTCTCAAAGTTCTGGGATTACAGATGTGAGCCACTGTGCCTGGCCCAGTTGATTTTTATATATTGATGTTGTAGCCTTCAATATTACTATATTCCAGTAGCCTTTTTGGAGATTACATTAGATTTTTTTTTAAACAGTCTGTGATTAAAGACTGTTTTACTATAACTCAATGAAGACAGTTGCAGGTGGGAAAAAAAAAAAAAAAAAAACTGTTTTACTTCTTTTTTCCAGTCTGGATGACATTTATTTAAAAAATGTTTTTTGTAGAAATGAGGTCTCACAGTGTTGCCCAGCTGGCCTCAAATTCCTGGGCTCAAGTGATCTTCCCACCTTGGCCTCCCAAAGTGCTAGAATTATACGTGTGAGCCACCAAGTCTGGCCCTATCCACTACTGATGGGCCCCTGGGTGGATTCCATGTGTTTGCTACTGTGAACAGTGCTGTAATAAACACTTGAGTGCAGATGGTTTTTGGGTAGAATGATTTATTTTCAGTTGGGTATATACCTAGTAATGAGATTGCTAGGTCAAATAATAGTTCTGTGTTTACTTCTTTGAGAAATCTCCAAACTCTTTTCCACAGGGGCTGAACTAATCTGCATTCCTACCAATGGCATATAAGCATTCCCTTTTCTCCTTGCCAACATCTGTTATTTTTTGACTTTTTAATAATTCTGACTGGTGTGAGATGGTATCTCATTGTGGTTTTCATTCACATCTCTAGAATGTTTTTTTAGATAGGATCTTTGCTCTGTCGCCCAGGCTGGAGTGCATTGGCCTGATCATAGCTCACTGCATCCTTGGCCTCCCAGACTTAAGCAGTCCTCTAGCTTCAGCCCCCAAGTAACTGGGACTATAGGCTTGTGCCACCACACCTGGCTAATTTTTAAATTTTTTGTAGAGATGAGGTCTCACTATGTGGCCCAGGCTGGTCTCAAACTCCTGAGTTCAAATGATCCCCCCACTTCAGCCTCCCAGAGTGCAAGGATCACACACATGAGTTACTATGCCTGGCCTAGAATATTTTTTATGATCTTTGCTAATTTTTAAAAAAAATTTTGCATCTATGTTCATGAGACATACTGGTTTGTCATTTTTAAGGTAGTGTCTTTGTATTAGGTTTCATAGAATAAGTTGGAAGTTTGTGTCAAATTGCCCCATTATATCTTTCTTAAAGATAGAATTTGGTATAATTTACCAGTTAAGCTATTTGAAGCAAGAATTTTCTCTGTGGGATGGTGTTTAACTACATTTTCAATTTTTAAAATAGATAACAAGGCTATTAAAGTAGTCTGTTTCTTCTTCTCCATCTCCTTCTCCTCTTCTTCCTCCTTTCTCCTTTCTCCTCCTCCTTCTCTTCCTCCTCCTCCCTCCTCCTCTCTCCTTCTCCCTTTCCCCTCCCCCTCCTCCTCTTTGTTCTTCTTCTTTTCTTCCCCACTCC
>PVKP010031332.1:0-27056 GCA_004027715.1 Plecturocebus donacophilus | reverse complement strand
ATTCAGCTGTTGAAACTTGTGCATGCTTTGTGAAGTTCTCGTGTTGTGTTTTTCAGCTCCATCGATTCACTTATATTCCTCTCTAAGTTGTCCATTCTCGTTAGCATTTCATTAAACCTTCTTTCAAGGTTCTTAGTTTATTTGCATTGGGTTAGAACATGTTCTTTTAGCTCACAGAAGTTTCTTATTATCCACCTTCTGAAGCCTGATTCTGACAGATCATCACACTCATTATCCGTCAGGTCTTGTTCCCTTGCTAATGAGGAGGTGCGATCCCCTGTGGGAGGAGAGGCATTCTGATTTCGGGTGTTCTCAGCCTTTTTGCACTGGTTTCTTCCCATTTTTATGGATTTATCCACCGGTCGTCTTTGTAATTTCCGACTTTCAGATTGGGTCTCTGAGTGGACGTCTGGCTTGTTGGTGATGAAGTTTTTTCTGTTTCTTAGTTTTCCTTCAGTGGACACCCCTTCTCCACAGAGCTAGGTCTTCCTGGGTTGGGCTGTGCTTGCTGTGAAACTCTCAGTCCTCAGCGCTTTCGATTGCTGCTCTCCTTGTGGGAATGGGACCAGCCGAGCCCTACTAAAAGGGCACCCAGTCCCGTACACTCCACACTGAGAAGCACCGTGCCGGGGTGCTGGCAAAACAGCCGCGCCGGCCAAAAGAGTCGCGCTGGCGACCCGTGTGGCTCCTCTGCCTGGAATCTCCCAGTCTCTGGGCAACAAAAATTCTTCTGAAATTGCGGCATTCACTTGCTCTCTGCACTTTCACTGGGAGTTACAATCCTGAGCCACTGCTAATCGGCCATCTTGGATCTCTTTCCACTGGGTGATGAAGTTTTTCTGTTTCTTAGTTTTCCTTTGGCGGATGCCAGTTCCCCACAGAGCTGGACCTTCCCGGGTTCGGCTGTGCTTGCTGTGAAACTCTCAGTCTTCAGCGCTTCCAATTGTTGTTCTCCTTGTGGGGATGGGACCAGTCCCGTCTGACTAAAAGGGCACCCAGTCCCCTATACTCCGCACTGAGAAGCGCTGCGCTGGGACGCTGGTAAAACAGCCGTGCTGGCCAAAAGAGTCATGCTGGCAACCCGTGGGGCTCTTCCACTGGGAATCTCCCAGTCTGTGGGCAACAAAAATTCGTCTGAAAGTGCAGCATCCACTCGCTCTCTGCACTTTCCCTGGGAGCTACAATCCTGAGCTGTTGCTAATCAGCCATTTTGGATCTTTCTCCAATCATTAGCATTTTTTTGTTTTTAGCAATAAAGGATTTTAAAAGTAAGGCATGTACATTTTTAAAGACGTAATTCTATTACACACTTAAAGGACTATAATATAGAATAAACATAACTTTTATATGCATTGGGAAACCAAAATATTTCTGTGATTTGCTTTATTATAATATTCACTTTGTTGTGGTGGTCTGGAACTGAACCTGCAAAATGTTTGAGGTATGCCTATAAAGATCATAAGCTTTGGATAACCCAGGACTATATGTAAATCTTGGCTCTTCTAAGAGAGATGAAATGGACAAGCTTCCTACAACCTTTAAACGTTTTTTTGCATAGGTGTACAATTGAGTTAATAATATATACTCTGTAAGATTGACACTTTCAGGTCTGTCATCATGACAGCTCTTCTCTTAATAGTGTAATTACAGAAAAAGAAAAATAAAGTTAAAAAGAAACATCACTAAACTTTCAGGTGGCAACACTTAATGTCCTTCAGTACGTCTCCTCTCTGTTGTTTTCAGTCTCCTATTTCACAAGTCCCTTATAAGATGATATTAACATGACAGTTTTTCAGTTAGCTTTCTAAAGTTCTTGTCCAAAAGCGGAACATACCTACATGTTGTGTGAAAGAGATTCATCTGGGCCCTGAAGGAGCTATACAGCTGAGCCTAATATTGGATAACTTACACATCTTCCTCTTTGATGTATAATAGTAGCCCCACACAGAATGTCCAAGAATATCCTCAGACTAGAGGGCATGCTTCAAGGAATGTATCTCCTGAGTTTGGAGAATCTCTGACATTCTTGAAGGTGAACAGAAATGGGGATTGATCTCCCAGCCTATCTCTTATCTTACATTCTTCATTTTCAGAGTCATGGACCTCCCTGAATACTGTAGTGTACCAGGGATGCATAACATGCCATAGTCTTTCACTCCTTCTACTAGTCAGGAATCAATCAGAGAAGCAGAGCTTCTAAATCTACATCTATGTCTTTCTATATCTATACATATATCTATATCTGAATCTTGTCTCTATCATCTATTTAGATATTTATAAAAATTAACAAGATTTGCTCTGTTACAGAGATTTGACGTTAAGCAACTATGGGAGGTAGTTGAGCAGTCTCTACAACGCTATTGTCAAGTCCGATGCTGGGAACTTGAAGTTCAAGTAATCCAGAAAGGGCAATATATGTAAAAGTGGGGAAGAGCAAAAACAAATGGGAAATCATAGGCATGAGTTGAAGACAAGGAAGAGGGACTGAAATCTGTGTCAATTCTCATGATCTGTGACCTCAATGGTGTGGGTATCTTGAAGAAGTTGAAGCCCATTAGCACGCTAAATACACACGCTTGACCCAGGAGCTAGAGAAGTTGAAGGAGGATTGCACAGAAGGTGGAGCAATTGTAGGCTCAGTCACAACCATACATTAATGAGGAAAGCCAGCAGATAGCTGACAATGACAGCAATTATGTGGGCCGTCACATATTAAATGATGTACGTTGTACAAGAAAAACTGCACTAAGTATTTATTAAAAATAGCAAGACAGATTTCATTTGAGCTAGTGAAGTAAGGGAGAGAGACTTCACTATAGAACTGAGCTCAATTCTGAATACGGCAAAGACAGCTAGGGGTTTGTAGCCAATGAACAGAATGAGGGGGTTAATGGATGGACAGTCACCAAGAGAAGCTTGATTACATATCCAGGGTGAGGAGATTCTTGCTAAGCTGAGCTCAGCTGGCCAGAGATGAGGCCTCGTCAGGAAGAGAGCACAAAGGAGCGTGACTGAAGTTTGGTCATGGGGAAATTTCTTATCAGTGTGAACTACATAAACAATTGCTGTTTCACTTCTGTACTCCAAATCTCACACAAGCATCTTCCTTATGGTACATTCTAATTGAGAATTTGGGGAAATGTGGTTCAGTCTAGCCAAGGTAACAACTACAAAACAATCGCACTCCCATTTGGTGGCCCTGGCTCTTCCCCTGGACTTACTTATTTTCCTGTTGTGAGATCCAAGGGTAGTGGATTCCCTCACTATCTTTCCTCAAAGCAGATTGTTAGGGGGGGAATTTATTGGTGGGACGATGGCCACCTTTGTCCCAGGCTTCTACTTCATCTTGCAGCCAAGGTAGACCTGACTTGTCAAACTTTAACTTGTTTTCAGCTTGTTTCACTGTTTTAAAGGATTACTAACTCTTAACGAATGTCACATAGCTAAGCAATCATAAGACTCCCTGAGCTTCCCTACAGATATCATCTCTGACATATGTATGGGTCACAACGGTAGCAGTTGCCTACATTGTTTTTCAGGAACCTAGAGTCAACTCTTGTCCAGTTTAAACCAGGTGAGACCACCACCCCTCTTCCTGGGTGGGCCTCCACGAATGTCCAATGGGTGACCTCTTGACGTCAGAATGCCATTTCTAAGCTCCACCCTCAGATCATGGTAACATTATCGTTTTTTGAACATCCATCCTGTGAGGAACCATGAAGCTTGACTGTGCTTGCACAGAACATCCATTATCTCACTTTTCCTCACCCCCAGTCACCTTTCTCCATGCCTCAGATCACTCTGTTCCTTGATCCCATAAATATTCTTAAACCTCATCTTTGGGGAGGCAGATTTGAGACCTGTTCTCCCAACTCTTCTCTTTGGAAACATCTTAGTCATTGGCATCATCTTAGTCATTGGCATACTGTGCAGTGAACAAACAGGACTGCTTCAGCAACACTCTCTTATGGAGAGCTTTCTGGTATTCTTTTCCTACTCCCAGGTCTTGCTCTCTGAAACGAGAAAGAAGGCATGGTTTCATTTGGGACATGGACCTAGTTGTGTTTACTGAAATCTATATAATTTATTTTTTTTTGAGACAGTGTCTGGTTCTGTCTCCCAGGCTGGAGTGCAGTGGCCCTCTCTCAGCTCACTGCAACCTCTGCCTCCCAGGTTCAAGCAATTCTCCTGCCTCAGCCTCCCGAGTAGCTGGGATTATAGGTGGTCACCACCATGCCTGGCTAATTTTTGCATTTTTAGTAGAGATGGGGTTTCATCATGTTGGCCAGGCTGGTCTCAAACTCCTGATCTCAGGTGATCCACCCACCTCAGCCTCCTAATGTGCTGGGATTATAGGCATGAGCCACTCACTGTGCCCAGCCCTATATCGTTATATATAGTCTTATCAGTGAATTTTCTTGGATGCAGTCTGCCAGAAAATAGCCAGTTTTCTCAAATCAAAGCAAAACCAAGTAATTTCACTTTCACTTACTCTTAGGGGACAATTGAGAAATACTTTACTAGGTTGGGCACAGTGGCTCACACCTGTAATCCCAGCACTTTGGGAGGTGGAGGCAAATGGTCAGCTGAGGTCAGGAGTTTGAGACCAGCCTGGCCAACATGCTGAAACCCTATCTGCTTCAGTCCCCTTTCCAGGGGAGTGAACGGTTCTGTCTCACTGGCATTCCAGGTGCCACTGGGGTGGGAAAAAATAAAACTTCTGCAGCTAGCTTGATGTCTTTCCAAATGACCACCCAGTTTTGTGCTTAAAACCCAGGGCCCTGGTGGTGTAGGCACCTGAGGGAATCTCCTGGTCTGTGGGTTGCAAAGACCTTGGGAAGAGCTTAGTATCTGGGTCAGAATGCACCATTCCTCACCACACAGTCCCTCACAGCTTCCTTTGGCTAGGGGAGGGAATTCCCCAACTCCTTTGCTTCCTGGGTGAGGTGACACCCCATCTTGTGTCTGCTTGCCCTCTAAGAGCTGCACCCACTGTCTAATCAGTCCTAGTGAGAAGAGCCAGGTACCTCAGCTGAAAATGCAGAAATCACCCGCCTTCTGCGTTGATCTCTCTGGGGGCTGCAGACCGGAGCTGTTCCTATTAGTCCATCATCTTGCCCTGGAATGTCCTTTGTAGGTTCTTAAGTATCTTTAAAGAGTAGAGAAGCGTAGGTATTCTAGATTCCTCTGAGGCTATATTTAATACCCTTCCCTTCAATGTCAGAACAGAAGTTTTCATTTTTTCATTTTCAAAGTCAGGTTTTTCCCTGAACTCCTTATATTTTTCCTCCCATGTCCTTAAGGACTTTTCACATTCTTTTATTTCATTTTTCTCAACTTCAATCTTCTTTAAAAAACCATTTCTTTTCCTTGTTATTTAAATATGCATCTGATTCTTAACTATTGAACACAATTTTCTTTAATCTCCAGCCACTAATTTATGTATCATTCTTGAAATCATTTGAGTAGCTACTATCTTTTCAAAGACTGTTTTTAAAACCCTATACTAGTGCCTCAAGATGAGTAAGATATAGTCTTTATCAAAGAGGCTTATAGTCTAGTAGGAGAGGCAATACCTAGATTTGGGTCTGCCATTATCAACTGTAGCAAATATTTTCCCCTTTCCAGCCTCATTTTTTTTTAATCTGCAAAATGTACCTAATGGTTTAAAATCACTAAAATTCTGTGCCTTATAAACAAATAATTTGATACAGTATTTAATAGGTAGCCATAATGGAACAATATAATTATTTTGGAAATCAGGACAAAGGCCACTTGTTGCTGTCACTGAGTGTGAAAGATGGCAATTTGAATCAAATTCACAAAATTCCAGAAAAATGTGAGTGAAGCTGTGGAGAACAGAAGCATGCAGCATGGATACAAGACACGGCATGAAACCTCGGGTGACTGCAAAATGGTTTCCATTTGAGAGTCTTGGTATTAGATATGATTACTAAGGCAAGAACATAGAGAGACGAAGGACAAAATGGCATAGGGTTGGAGGGAGACAGATGACTGGGCAATGTCAACTTTTAGGCAGGAGATAAAGAAGATTCAGTGAGGAAGCCAGAGGAGGCTCAGAGTATTATAGAGAAAAATCACAGTATGTTTCCAAAAGGCGGGGATCACGTATCTGGTTAAATGCTTCAGAAGTCAAGGAGCATGAGGACTGGTTAGAGCACCATCTTGATCATGTGAGAAGTCACTGGTGAATTTTGAACATGAGAGGAAGTCAGTTTGCACTGAGTTAAAAATAAGTTATTGAGAAAAGAAAGCTATGAGGAGATTACTGTTTTATGTGGCTCGTGATTAAATGGGCCAATTTCAGCAGCTGGCATAACGTGCAAAAGTTCCTCTCATTATTTCTCTCTTTCAAGGCTAGAAGCAATATTTCTGGATTTTTACTTGAGTCAGTTTCATTGTATCCATTGCCAGAGATGTTTCATTGTTAGATAATTATTGTCAGCTGAAAATATATTTACAGAATTTATTCATACTAACCTATAAACTATTATGGAATTCCTCACAAGCTGCTGGTGGTGCTTGTGGAATTTCAGTGTGTCCTGGAGTTGTTAATTTATGAAACAAGTCTTAAGTATATCTAAGTTTTGAGTCACACTTTTACCTGCAAAATGGTGATTTCTAGGCAGGTGACTTTGCAAGGTGTAGGAATAGCCAACTTTTTTTTTTTTTTATTACCCAGGCTGGAGTGCAGCTGTGTAATCAATCACAGCTCACTTCAGCCTTGACCTCCTGGGCTCAATTGATCCTCCCACCTCAGCCTCCTGAGTACCTGCGACTACAGGCACTTGCCATCATGCCCAGCTATTTTGTGTGTATGTGTGCATTTTTAGTAGAGATGTGGTTTTGCCATGTTGCTCAGACTGGTCTTGAACTCCTGAGCTCCAGTCATCCACCTGCCTAGACCTCCCAAGTGCTGGGATTACAGACGTGAGCTACCACACCTGGCCGGAATACTCATCTTTTAAAGAGCCAAGGATATTCGTCACCTGTCTGGCTATTATAACCTTTTATTATAGATTAAATTTATCTCTATCTCCTCTTTACTAATCAAATACGTAATGAGAACAAGTAAAAGGTTCAGAAGAAAGTACAGTTAATCCAAAAAATTGCCCTTTTATTTTTGTCCCAGGGCTTTAATAACTATAGTAATTAATAACAACCATTTATTCAGCACTTATTATGTGCTAAACACTAGGATTGGAATTTTGTTGTCTCTATAGTTTCCACTATAAGGAAATTGAAACCTTGACAGTCAATACATTGTCCAGAAGTCCCACAACTAGTAAGTGGTGCAGGCAGGGTTAAAATTAGAACCTTCTAATTTTTTAGTATTCAAGTTCTTAATCAGCTCAGATTAGCATACCCCATGGGCATTAGATCCAACCCCTGGGCAGACATAGATGAAAGAAATTTGATGTAGTCAAATGATAGATATTTATTAGTAAGGGGGATTTGGTTTTAAGTAGCAGAAATCCACCCACATTAACTTAAACAATGAAAGGGGAACTTACTGGAAGAATAATGCTATATTTCAGGGAAGATCTGAGCAACCAATCTTCAGGAGCAACAGAAAATAGGGAAGCAGACTGGGTGTGGTGGCTCACACTTTTAATCTGCACTCTGGGAGGCCTAGACTGGAGGATCACTTGAGGCCGGAAGTTCAAGACCAGCCCAGGTAACAAAGTGAGAACCCCATCTCTATAAAAAAAATAAAATAAAATAAATATGAAAGAAAACAGAGAAGTTCTATAAATTAAAAAAACAAAATTTCTCATCCTCCCTTCTTTTTTTAACAGCATTACATTGCTTTTCTCTTGACATTTGATTCAAATTCTTGAGGTAAATTTTCTTGTATACTGAAAATGATTGGCTTCCAGTGGATCAGATGTCTGTTCTTTGTTCCTTGCCACTGGGCAGGGCACGGGGTGTCATAGTATATTATGGTTATAGATGATAATTTCTTCAGGCCACAGAGCAATTCTTAGAGTAGGACAAAATTTGGGGAAGTGGTGGGACGAATAGGACAATATTTAAAAATAAGACTGTCCTAGAAAATCCACTCTATATGATGGTAAATTTCAAATTTTTTGGCCTTTTTCGCAGTTAATACTGGCATAAAGGAATGGTCAAGCGCCTACAGGGGGCCGGGCGTGGTGGCTCATACCTGTAATCCAAGCACTTTGGAAGCCAAGGCGGACGGATCACCTGAGGTCGGGAGTTCAAGGCGAGCCTGACCAACATGGTGAAATCCTGTCTTAAAAATATATATATATATATTAAAAAAAAAAAGAGCCTACAGGGAGAGATAAATTTATGACGGGCTCTTTAACTCCTTTCAATATATGGTATGAGAAATGTAAACTAGGAAAATTTTGCTAGCCAGGAAGAGTTTCCTTTCCTATTTTCCCAGAAGAAGCAATTGTTTTCCTGAGATCTGAAGGAAGGGTAGGGGCCAACTAGGCAACTAGAAAGGGCATTCCACGTAAGAGAATTGACCCTATGGCAAAAAGGGATACGACATTGTTGAGGAGCTGCAAAGGCCTGTCTGTCTATATATAAAACACAGATAGCAAGAGGCTATCACATTGTCACATAATATATCTCCTAGCACCTTGTTTCTTTTCATATAGAGACTTACCATAGTCACTACTATTTTAACTTTTATTTATGCAATTATTTAACTTATGTGTAGCTCTTCTTCTTGAGGTTAAACTTCATGTAGTTTCTGCTCACCTTCGTATTCTCATTATCCAAACTTAGTGCATACAACTTAATAGATGAGGCTAAACACATAAGTAGGCTTCAAATGGTACAGGACTTACGGGCTCAGATTTCATTTTTCATTCTTAAGTCTTTCTTCAGAAATGTTACAATCTATGGAGATAATGAAGCATATTTCATCTTTATCTTCATTTAGCTATATTAGGGGTGTGGGTGTGCAGCAGCCTAAACTGTGTGTGTGTGTGTGTGTGTGTGTGTGTGTGTATGTGTAGTGGTGGTGGCTGAATGAATACGAAGAGCCTAGCCCAATTCTTGGCACATGAAGTGATGCTGGTGGGAATGTAAATTAGTATAATGTCTATGGAAAACAGTATGGAGATTTCTCAAAGAACTAAAAATGGAACTACCATTTGATCCAGCAATTCCACTACTGAGTATCTACCCAAAGGAAAATAACTCAATATATCAAAAGGATACCTGCACTCATGTTTATCACAACACGATTTGCAGTAGCAGAGATATGGAATCAACTTAAGTGTCCATCAGTAAATAATTGGATAAAGAAAATGTAGTATATATACCACAGAATACTACACAGCCATAAAAAGGAATGAAATAATGTCTTTTTCAGCAACATAAAGGCAGCTGGAGACCACCATCCTAAGTGAAATAACTCAAAAATAGAAAGACAAATATTATACCTTCTCACTCATAATTAACTACAAAATGTGTATTTATGAATGTAGAGAGTGAAATGATGAGCCATAGAGACTTGGGAGAGGAAGTGGGGAGGTGGACAATGAAAAATTACTTAATGGGTACAGTATACATTATTCAGGTGACAAATACCCTAAAACCCTGACTTGACCGCCATACAATCTATGCATATAATAAAATCATGCTTGTACTGCATAAATTTATACAAATACAAAAATAGTAATATAAAAATAATGAATTTTAGAAATAATGTTTACCAATTATGATTTTGTCCTCTTATGTGTTATAGGGGAGCTGAAGAAACCCAGAACAACAATTCCCAAATGCATATTTACTGCGTTACCTCTGGTGACTGTAGTTTATTTACTGGTTAACATTTCCCACCTGACTGTTCTGACACCCAGGGAAATCCTCTCTCCCGATTTGTATGCAAATGGCTAAAACAATAAAGAAAGTGCCGGTCCTTTCAACATATCTTAATTATCATTTCAACAGTCAGAATTTCTCTTTACTGTTCATTACCCTACATACAGAATCAATTTATAATTTTCTAAAGTAACAGAGGGCCAAAGGGAATGATTTGTCTTAGAAAGGAGATTCATCTTTAAGCATGGTTATGCCTTTTCTGATAATATGGGAAGATGTATATAATGTTGATGTATGGTGTAGCTCAGATTCAAAATATTAGTATTCCTTTCATGATCTTATCTCACCAGAGTAATACTGTGTAATCAGTGTTTACATCTATTTTTAAACTTTCAAAATGTTTAAGTCTCAGTGTTCTTCTAGGTGTCACAAAGAATGATCAATTTGAAATGTAGAACATTGGCAGTTAGAAGAGTAGATGCTAGTGTTCAATTGATGCATATGATTAATATTGATGTGTAAAATAATATGGTTGTTTACCACAAACAACTCTAAAATTTATGGTGGCAAAGTATCCTGAACATAGTGGAAATCTGACAAAAAATAGCTATCTTAGAGAACAAATCGTAGAATAAAGAATAAAAGAATGAGAAAATCTTAAAGAAATACACATTTAAAAATAAGTAACAGATTCAAAGAATAAAATAAAATTTGGAAAGAAATGAGAAACAGGGAAAGTAGAAGACTAGTAATTTTCTCAAGCCAGCATTAAACCACTTCGTGAGATAAATCTATCAGCAAGTACCTTTAGGACTAATCTCTTTTGAGCAGCTATTATTGTTTTGGTGAATCTTTGAGGCACAGAACCTAAGAGAGATTTTGCTGTAAAATTCTGGTAAACTTTGCCTTAATTCTTATGTTACTGCCCTGCAGGATGCTGCCATATGGCATTAGTGTTGATTCGTAATGGTCTAGGTGTCTTAGGGACCTATGAACTAGATGTAATCAAGCTTCTTAGTGTCTGTGGGAACAAACCAAATGCAAAACCGGATCAGAACAAGCAGTGATTCATTAACTGCCTTGATTATGTAAAGAATAAATTTACAAAGTTAATTTTGGGTGTGGTCGGGGCTGCTGGTCAGCTGGTACAGCTGTTATAGTTCACTGAAGCTGGCATCTGTTATGACTGACAGTGCTCCGGCCACACAGGTTGTTAAAAAGTCATGAATATCTCCTTTGGTGTCATAATGGTTATAGCAGTTTTGTAGGTGGCACAATAGTTTTGCCATGTGTGGAAGACTCATGAAGAGTTTTGACCATCATCACTTGTAATTTGGCTACAATGCTTATTATTTCAGGCATATAATCTTTAGACTTTTTAAAAAAATTCTGAATTAATATTTTTGAGTCCAAATATTTGTGTGTTTATTGTACAAGAAATTTAAATTCAGAAAATAATCAGAGCCATATGTGAAAAAATGTATGTATATGGTCAGTCATTATAGCTTTATGTATGATAGCAAAAAATTAAAAATCATAAAAATATCCAATAAGCTTGAAACACATAAAAATGTATGGGAAATCTATACGATAGAACTTTCTGTGATTTGTAAAAGATGATATTGTTGATAGATACTTGAAGAAAAGGGACAATGTTTACAATTCAATAATAAATAAAAAGTCAGGATGTATATGATGATATAAAACAGTAAATAAGTAGTTAACAATGGTGATCAATGGGGATGATATTGTAGGTGATTTTTACTTTATTGTTTGCACTAAATTTTCCAAATTTTCTTTAATGAATTGCAAAATTTGTAAATTAAGGGGGAAAGTTATAAGCAAAAGAAATAGTTTTTTTTTTGTTTTTTTTTGAGACAGAGTCTTGTTCTGTTGCCCAGGCTGGAGTACAGTGGCACAATCTCTCTCACTGCAATCTCCACCTCCACAGTTCAAGTGCTTCTCGTGCCTCAGTCTCTCGAGTAGCTGGGATTACAGGCATGGGCCACCACGCCTGGCTAGTTTTTCTATTTTTAGTAGAGATAGGGTTTCGTCATGTTGGCCAGGCGGGCCTTGAACTCCTGACCTCAAGTGGTTCTCCCTATTGGCCTCTCAAAGTGCTGGGATTACAGGTGTGAGCCACCAGGCCCAAATATAGGTTCTTAAATTAAGAAATTTTAAAGATTAAGGAATGCATTTTTTTAATAAAACAAGTATATGTTAAAAAAATGTGAAACGTTTCCAGATGAATATAGAGCATCTAGTATGTGGGATGTATGGGATGTTACATTTTATTAAGAAATATTGAAAGAATTACACCAGGCTGTGATAAATTTTAGATTCTAATATTTGTGGTTTACATAGAAAAAGAAATAGTGGTATTAATTATGTAATGTTTTTGTCTGTGTCAATGTCAGAACTCTGACTTGTTTCCTCACCTATTTTTCTCTTAGGAAAAAAAATAGCCTTTATTGTGAATAAATTCCACAACTGAGAAGGGAAGGGTGTTCTCTAGAACAAGTCGTGTGGAAATGCCTTAGTGAGGAGCCCTGGTTCCAGCTTTGAAAACTGAGGATTACGTTGTTCCTGAAGTCCTGCCACAGGCTGCTGACAGGGGTGCTTGCATTTGGTTTTCTTGAGAGTTCCATGCCATACTTAAAACTGGAGAAAACTGGCATAGGACAAGATAATCTAAAACAATAAATACTTTTTAGGGAACCAGAAGCTGAGCTTCCCTGTCCAGATGCAGCCTAAAAGTAGCTGGTATCAAGTACCCAGGTATGGTTAAGAATTTTGAAGATAGCCAATGATAGACAAAATAATAATAATAATAAAAGGATTTTGAAGAGAAAGTGATAATTTTAGAATCTTTTATTGGTAAATTGATGCAATTATTTTCAGAGGGCAATTTTGTAATATCACCCTTATTTTAAAATATACATACCTTTGAACTTGCGAATCCCACTTCTAAAAATTTACTCTAAGGAGACTTGACCAACTATCAAGAATGGAAGGCATGCATGTTTTCATTAAAACACATTTTATATTAGCAAAAAAACTGAAAACAAACCACAAATAAAACAACATGAAATGGGTAGATAAACTAATTGACAGTTATATAATGGAATATTGAGAATTTGCTAGAATAATTAGATGCATGCAAATGTACTAATAAGAGCAAATGCCTAAGTGAGCGTACACATACATGCACACTCATATACAACCCTAACAGATGCTTATGTATTCATACAACATTTCTGGAAAAGGATCCAAACAGCTGTTAATAGTAGTGACATTTGCTGCGTGTGAATGGAGGGTTGGTGAGGAGAGGGACGTTTACTTTTCACTTTATGTGCTTCAGTGCTATTTATTGTACTTTCACCCAAAACATACATGAGATCATTTTTAAAAGAAAAGAAACAACATGTGGAAAAGAGTAACAAAGAAAAAAAAAATAACTTGTGGCATCGAGCTAAAGATTATGTAGAAAGAGGTATAGTTTTTTACCAACCAGCACTGGCAGAGCTGCACCTGATCCTTCTTCTGTATCACTAACATTTTATACTATATAACTTTTTGTTGTAGAGACCTGTCCCATGCATTATAGGATGTTTAGCAACATCTTTGGCCTCTACTCATTAGATACCAGCAGCAACCTCCTACCTCCCCACTTGTGACAGCCAAAAAAGTCTCCAGACATTGCCAAATGACCCTGAGGAGTAAATTCACTTCCAATTGAGAACTACTAGTCTGTAGACGAGTCCCAAATGTCATACATGTTTTTAATGGTGTGTAATTTATTTTCTTCATCTACATGGTTCCTTTTACTGTTAAGCATTTCAAATTGCACCATGATGTGGGAAAGGCTCATTCCGGTGTCAGTAATGTTGCACTGTGCTTTTTGGACTCTGAATGTAACTATCCAGACTCAATAAACTAGCTTTAGAAAATAAGCATGTATTCAATAATCTATTCAACAAAATCAATTCATTTCACGAGTATTTTCTGAAAGCCTACTATATGTCTGTCACAAAGTGATGCACTAGTTTTATAGAAAAGAAATGGATTATCCTTGTCCTCAAAAACATTCTTGGTCTACTGGGGAAGACATATAAAATGATAACCATTTATTATACAGTGTGATAGGGGTCAAATAGGCACCTTTATAAGGCGTTATGTAGGTGTAACTAAGGAAATAAACAATAAACTTAAGCAAAATTAAATGTTATTAATTTCTTAAGTTTCTGCTATTATTTTGAAATAATATTTAAAAGTTTATCATTAGTATCTCTCTTTTAACACATTTTCTTTTGTGTATTTTTGTTTTTCTGAAGATGCTGTAGCTATCACATGGGCTAATCGAGTTTTTCCCTCATTACCGTGGATTATGCCTTTTACTATTTCTACTTCATTATTTAGCAACCTTCTGATTTCTATATCTGAACCATCGAGACCAATATATCTTGCGAGCCAAGAGGGCCAGCTGCCTTTGCTATTAAACACACTTAATAGACACTCCTCTCCATTTACAGCTGTGCTACTGCTTGTCATTTTGGGATCTCTTGCAATTATCTTAACAAGTCTAATTGATTTGATAAACTCTCTTTTTTTCATGGGTTCTTTTTGGTCTCTATTAGTAATGATAGGAATACTAAAATAGAGATACCCGGAACCCAACCTATCTATACCTTATAAGGTAAAATTAGATTTTCTAATTATTTTCTGTGAGAAATAAAAGATATTGTGCATAACTATATTTAAGATTATAATCAGAACATCTATAAGCAGATCTTTTGAATACTCATTTATTGTGAAACACCTAAGAATAATCTGCTCTTGGTTTAAATGAATTTTTATTGACTAGGTGACTCAGTATAAACTCTTAGATTCCATTTAACGGTTTATTAGAGAGAAAAGTAGTTATTTCGGTGGTTGGACAGATCATTATGAGTAGTTTGACCAGATATCATTTTGTCTAGTTATGTCACTAGTTATGCATATGAATGTCCTCCACAGTCAGGGTCAGATTTAGCCAATAGGAAACAGAAGAGGCAAGGAGAGGTCACACAAGTGGAAACATCCGCTATTCTGAAATATCAACTTACTTTGTTGGCAAATTTCATCTTTCCAACTTTACTTATTTTGAACTGATTTTCAGTCTGTATAAAAAAAATTTTCACAGGAGAGGAGACCACCACTTAATTGTAGAAAAGGAAATAAGCAGCAAAAACTTGGTGACATAAGAATGTTATTGGAGAAAGATGGCCCTGACACCCTGGTTATCAGAATAATAAAATAATCTCGGCTGGCTAGGTAGGATGTTCAAAGCTTTGCTTGGATGATCACCTTTAATCCGCTCCAATTTTACAGATAAGAAAACAGATTTAAGAAAGTTAGGTCACTTACCCATGTTCACACAGCATGGATTAGAGCCAAGATTCAAATTTAGGCAGTCTCTTTGGAGTGTCTGACTCTTGCTGAAAACAAAATATAAAAAAGAACTGCTGAGAGAAAGAAAGCAATGTTCTTCTCATCACCAACTATGGTTGATTTATATTCATCCTTTCTTTCCAATCTTCTTTTCAACTTCTTCCATCCAGTCGTCTCTTAATTGTTGTGTATTTGAGTATTAGTTGTCAAGAACCAACTATATTTTAAGCACCTTGCTGGGTACTCTGAGTAGAAAAAGAATTAAGACTTGGCTCCTGCCTTTGGGCAGGTTATAATCTATTTGTACAGTCATGTAAACCAAAAATCATGGTGTGATGATTGTTACCTAGTGGTCTGCAGAGGATGCTCAGAGAACACATAAGGAAGAGGGATCTAATCTAGAGCAGGGCTGATGGCCATGGTCCCCTTTGGAGGTGCCTCCCCAACGTCTGCTCTCTGTACAGTTTCACATGCTGCATCTTTTAAACGTGTCGTTGCTGTTTTCTGATCCACACTTTCATTAGATCACTGATCCTAATAGATTCAATTAGAAAGAAGTTATAAACTGGAGGGTAAATTTGTTATAAACAAATAACAGTATAAGCTAGTCATGAAGAGCTTTGGGCTCAAGTCCAGTTACTTGGCTAGTAACTGAGTTTAGTCTTGTTATTGAACCTCTGAACCTCAGTTTCTTCATAACTAAAATGGGAATGAATAATACCTACCTCCTATTAATGTTGGATATATTAAATAAGCTAAGGCATGCAAACAGTCCAGGGTCTGACGTCGATGGCTGTTATTGCTTATATTATTATTCAACACAGATTTGCATCAGAAAGGAAGGCAAAGTCAGCCCTAAGTATAAGTGGCTGAAATTTGTCTTGAATGCCCACAGGAAAGCTTTTATCTTCTCTCTCAATTATTTGGTAACTGATACTGAGCCAGGAGAAGATAAAGTATCTTTTTCAGGGATGCTTTATAAACTAAGAAGAGTTTTGTTTTTTTTTTTTTTGAGACAGAGTCTCGCTTTTGTTGTCCAGGCTGGAGAGGCTGGAGTGCAATGGTGCCATCTCAGCTCACTGTGACCTCTGCCTCCTGGATTCAAGAGATTCTCCTGCCTTAGGCTTCCAAGTAGCTGGTATTATAGGCATCCACCACCACACCCAGCTAATTTTTGTATTTTTGGTAGAGATGGGGTTTCACCATATAGCCCAGGCTGGTCTTGAACTCCTGGCCCCAAGTGATCCACCCACCTCAGCCTCCCAAAGTGCTGGGATTACAGACATGAGCCACTGCGCCCAGCCAAGAAGAAATTCTTAATGATTAAACCCCAAAAAAGATCCTCTAATTAAAGGGTTTTGTTTCATAAATTGTGACAACCTGTGTTATATCTTTGGAAAATATAGATTCATATCAGTTATATCTTTGGAGTATAGACTCATATTGATTTTCTCCCTATGTTGGGTAATGCTGTAGAGAACTCATACAATTTTAACACAAAGCAGGTACCAAAGACTGGTCTTTAAGGCTTTTGGCAAAACAAAAGCAAAACATAAAACAGGGAAAATGGTTTTAGCTAAAATTTTTGTCTTTATTTGTTTTGTTTGTTAATATGCTGAGCCTATAAATTTATAATATTCACCTGTCAGTATCTACCTGCATAACAGAGGATCTGAGGATAGTCTTTCTGTTCTGTCATGTATTTCTTACTGCCTTGAGATATTTTTCGGAGGAGATTGTTGTTACTTCCATTGGGCCTTAGACACTCCCTCTTAAGCCAGGCGTGGCAGCTCACGCCTGTAATCCCAGCACTTTGAGAGGCCAAGGCAGGTGGATCACTTGAGGTCAAGAGTTTGAGACCAGCCCGGTCAACATGACAAAACCTCATCTCTACTAAAAATACAAAAATTAGCCGGGAGTGGTGGCAGGTGCCTGTAATCCCAGCAACTTGGGGGCTGAGGCAGGAGAATTGCTTGAACCTGGGAGGTGGAGGTTGCAGTGAGCCAAGATTGTGCCATTGCATTTTAGCCTGGGCAACAAGAGCAAAACTCCGTCTCAAAAAAAACCAAACAAAAACAAAAACAAAAACAAAAAAAACCATAAATGAGATCTTTAAGAGTAGAATAAAAGTAATTAATTAATTAATTAAAAAAGAAACGACCTCTTAACAAATTCATGCTAGCCAGATCAGTAAATAGTGATCTTATCAGCAAATGGTTCTAGTTATTTCCATTCATGAACAGTCAAATGCTAGATGCCCATTCCCTCCAACTTGACAATGAGAGTCTTCAACATCTTCCTTCACTCAGGTATTTATCTGAGTTTTAAGCCAGGTTTATTCAACTTTACAGCTAATTTAGGCTGTTTTCTTTCATTAGCTTGTATCTTTGCATTTTAATTTATATAAATATGCAGGTATCATTCATAGACTTTTATATTTAATTTAAAAAAAAAAACTTTGCTCTTTTCAGGTGTTTTTGCCATTTCCATTGGTAGCAATAGTCATCAACGTGGGTTTAGTTGCGATACCATTGGTAAAGTCTCAAATGTGTGTTATGTCTATGGGTTTCTGTTAGTTCTCAGTGGATTACGATTTTACATGCATTCAATACACTTTAAAATAAGGTTGGCTTGGTTTGAGAAGATGACTTGCTATTTACAACTACTATTTAATATTTGCCTGCCTAATGTATCTGAGGAACAGATGTCCGAAGTGCAAACTGTTAAAAAAATAGCCTTCTAAAAAACATATGTCAGATTCCAAATCAAGGTTAAACATATGATAGAACATACATGATGAAATTCCTATGGTAACTACTTTTTTCTCAAATGAAATAAATAATGTATATAAAAGTGCCTTAGACAGTGTCTGGTTTCAAAGTCACTAGGAAACTGTTATGCATAACTAAAGCTCTGCTTTGTGTGGCAAAAAACCTAAGTCCTGGTTTGAATAGCTTGCTAGAGGGATTATATATCTCCCATCCTCTCATTTTTTTTTCCCGTAACCCATCCCTTTCCTACTGAATTTGTGGGGATCCTATAATAAAGGTGAATGATGAAAAATTTTAAAAGCATTCTTTCCTTTCATCTTTCCTGCATCTTTTTATTTTTTATTATTTTTTATTTTGCGGTGAACGGGCGTCAGGGAAGGTGCTGATTCGAAGATGAACAGAAAAATTCAATTCAATTTTTTCCAGTTGGCTTTTCCCCTCTAGAATGTAGCATTTTCCTTCCTTCCTTCCTTCCTTCCTTCCTTCCTTCCTTCCTTCCTTCCTTCCTTCCTTCCTTCCTTCCTTCCTTTCTTCCTTTCTCTCTCTCTCTCTCTTTCTTTCTTTCTTTTCTTTCTTTCTTCTCTTTCTCTCTTTCTTTCTTTCCTTTCTTGAGATGGAGTCTCACTCTGTCGCCCAAGATCAGTGTCATGATCTCTGCTCACTGCAACCTCCACCTCCCGGGTTCAAGCGATTCTCTTGCCTCAGCCTCCCAAGTAGCTGGGATTACAGGAGCCCACCACTATGCTCAGCTAATTTTTTGTATTTTTAGCAGAGACTAGGTTTCACCATGTTGGCCAGGCTGGTCTTGAACTTATGACCTTGCGATTTGCCTGCCTTGGCCTTCCAAAGTGTTGGGATTACAGGCATGAGTCACCGCACCTGCCTGCATTTTTTTTTCAAGCTAGTAACCATTTTAGAAGCATGAGGCTGGGCATGGTGGTTCATGCCTGTAATCCCAGCACTTTAGGAGGCTGAGGCAGGTGGATTACTCAAGGTCAAAAGTTCGAGGCCAGCCTGGCCATATGGTGAAAACCTGTCTCTACCAAAAATACAAAATTAGCTGGGTTGGTGGCAGGCACCTGTAATCCCAGCTACTCAGGGCGCTGAGGCAGGAGAATCACTTGAACTCAGGGAGAGAGGTTGCAGTGAGCCAAGATTGTGCCTTGCACTCCAGCCTGGGCAACAGCATGAAACTCTGTCTCAAAAAAAAAAAAAATAAAATAAAAATAAAAGAAGAAGTATGAGTCTTAGGTTAATTTTCTTTGAGTGCCTTAAAAAAAAATGTTGAAGTGTCTTAGAAGAACAGCATTACTGTGCCTTCATTTGGTTTATTAACAAATGTGACCTACTGGGAATGATGTAGTTGTATATAGTGTATGTAATAGATAGCTGAGTGGATAGCATCCCAGGAGTCACTCTCATCCAGTATCATTCAATTTAAAGAATTCATCTGCATAGCTTAGAGTTGTAAAAGGTCTGGTTTAGAGATGTCTTCAGAAAGTGGAAATGTGGGAAGATGTGGGAAGATGTCCAGTGACCTTCATTATCCAGCTCTGTTCCCTGCCTTCCTTTACTTCAGAGGTGGCATCCACAGATGTCAAAGGACTTGTCAAGTTTGAGGAACTATCCCCTGGTGTGTTGGTTAGTTTTATGTATCAACTTGGCTGGGTCATGGGGCCCAGACATTTGGTCACACATTATTCTGGATGTTTCTGCAAGGGTTGTTTTTGGATGAGATTAACATTTAAATAGTTGGATTTTGAGTAAAGCACATTGTCCTTCCTATTATGGGTGGGCCTCATCCAATCAGTTGAAGTCCTTGTTAGAACAAAGACTGACTTCCTTAAGAGGGAATTCTGCCAGCAGATGGCCTTCAGACTTGAATTGCAGCATCAGATCTTTCATGGGTCTCTAGCCTGTCAGGGCACACTACAGATTTTGGACTTGCCAGTCTCCATAATTCTGTGAGCCAATTCCTTAAAATAAATTTTTCTGTCTGTCTGTCTCTCTCTCTCTCTCTCTTTTTTTCTTTGCCCACATATACTTCCATTGGTCTGTTTCTTTGGAGAAGCCAATAACATATCCAAGTTAGCAGGGTAGATAAGTAGATAGCATACTACTTATTTATTCCTAAGACAGTGGCCTTATGTGGGCCTCATGGTTCAACATGAAGGGAATGTTGAACCTCCACTACATTTAGACAGCTGCCTAACTTCCCTCTTCCTATGAGCTTTCAACACACTATGTGGCAAAATAGTTCCTGAGCTAATTTCACAGAAGCCATCCACATTTTATAAATTCAGAATCAGAGCTTCAGATTCTGGAGACCTGGAAGATATTTAAATTACAACTGAAAAGAACCAAAGATCTGATTAACATTAGATTTAGGAGAAATCTTAAATGTTTACAGTAGCCCCACAAAGTAACTTGCTCATCTGTTTGTATACTCCCAGGGATGGGAGAATCACTACTTGCTAAAGATGCTGGTCCTATCTTTGGACAGCTTTGCTTTACAAAAGCTTTTTTTCTTTTTTTTTTTCGAGACGAGAGTCTCGCTCTGTCACCAGGCGCCAGGCTGGAGTGCAGTGGCGCCATCTCGGCTCACTGCAACCTCCACCTCCCGGGTTCAAGCAATTCTCCTGCCTTAGCCTCCCGAGTGGCTGGGACTACAGATGTGCATCACCACACTCAGTTAATTTTTATACTTTAGTAGAGACGGGGTTTCACTATGTTGGCTAGGATGGTCTCGATCTCTTGACCTCGTGATCCGCCCGCCTTGGCCTCCCAAAGTGCTGGGATTACAGGCATGAGCCACTGCGCCCGGCCCAAAAGCTTTTCCTAATAATATGAAGCTGCAATGCAATTTCTATCTATTGGGTAAGTCTAATCTTCTTTCACATGATAACCTTTTAGATATTTGATAATAGCCATTTTGTGGCTCTGTGTCTTCTGCAGATTAAAATCCCCTAGTAGTCCAAAGTTGCTGCTTTTGAAAATGTTGACACCTCCACACCTTGCCAGGCCCTTTTTAATGTAAAATATCTTAAATTTTTATGCTATGTACAATGCAGTTTTTCCGGACATGGTCTGACTATGGCAGAGCAGAGTGAAGCTATCATTTCCTTTGTTTTAAATATTCCAGTTTTGTTCACTGTTTTGGCACCACTATACACTTAAACCTTCTAAGTCTTTCATGTAAGTTATGGCTGAGACATGCCTATTCTAAGACTGTGTGGGACATTATGTCGGCAAGTCTAATAGATCAATACAATTTCTCAGGGAAACTTCTGTTCCACAGCAAGATAACAGGAAATTGGCTGATGGTAGCAAGAGAGGGGTTATAAAATTTCCAGACTTCAAGGAACGTTGCAACATGACTTTCATTATATATTTTTATATTTTATATTATTTTTGGAAATAAGGCCTTATAAAATATTTGTGTGATAAATTTTCTGCTTTGCAATTTTTTTGTTCTACTCCCAAACACCAGTAATTCACCTTTCTGCTATATTTCCTTTAAGAGGAGTCTATTGGGAAGCCATCCATGAAGAATTTCTTTGATGATGTCAGGCAAGGACTTATTTGCTACACTCTCTGAATTGAGGCTAATGGTACTTATCTATTTGACACAGGTGTGCGGTGAAGATTAATGACTTGTGTGTGACATACTTTGAAGTTGAAAGTAATCACTTTCTTATTGTATAGATAGGGCCTCCAAGGTGTTATCTCTTGTTTGTATCATTAAATTTGCAAAGCAGACACTACCTGAAAAGCTTCTACCTCCTCTCTATTCAGACAGGTTTATTTTTATTATTCTATTTGTTGTTGTTGTTGTTGAGACAGAACCTCACTCTGTCATCCAGGCTAGAGTCCACTGGCACAATTTTTGCTCCCTGCAACCTCTGCCTCCCAGGCTCAAGTGATCCTCTGACTTCAGCCTCCCAAGTAGCTGGGACTACAGATGCATGCCACTAAACCTGGCTAATTTTTTTGTATTTTTGGTAGAGACTGGGTTTTACCATGTTGCCCAGGCTGATCATGAATTCCTGAGCTCAAGCCATCGGCCTGCCTTCACCTCCCAAAGTGCTAGGATTGCAGGCATGAGCCATTGAGCCCAGCCTGGAACAGGTTTAAATAGCTTCGTGAGGTTGTATTAATTTCCTGGAGCTGCCATAAGAAATTATCTCAAGTTCAATTGGCTTAAAATAGCAGAAATCTGTTCTTTTACAGGAGGTCAGAAATCCAAAATCATCCTAAGCAAATTAACACAAGAACAGGAAACCAAATACCACATGTTCTCACTTATAAATGGGAGCTAAACATTGGGTACTTGTGGACAGACAGATGGCCACAGTTGATACTGGGGACAATTAGAAGGGGGAGCAGGGAGAAGGGCAAGGGTTGAAAAACTAACTACTGGGTACTATGCTCAGTACCTAGGCGATGGAATCATTTGTACCCTAAACCTCAGCACCATGTAATGTACCCAGGCAACCAACCTGTACATGTACCCCTAAATCTAAAAGAAAAGTTGCAAAAGAAAAAGATAACATTAAAATTTTAAAAAATCTCCTTCTCCTTTCTCTAATAAGGATACCCATCATAAGATTTAGGGTCCACTCCAAATCCAGGATGTTCCTGTTTCAAGGTCTTGAACTTACATTTGCAAGGATCCTTATTCCAAGTAAGGTCACATTCTGATGTTCTCTGTAGATCTGTTTTTAAGAAGGCCATTATTCAACCCACAAAAGTAGGTCCTCCTAGTTATCCAATTCCGTTCCCAGATCATGTGGTGGCCTTATTCAGCCACAGAGGCTGGTTCTAGAAGGCCACACTGATTTTGCTTCCTTCTGTAGGTTGTAACTCATCTTCATGTTGGAGTTGGAACTAAAATATGAAATCTGGAGAAGTCTCAAATTTCATCCCAAGTAGTACTGTGACCTTCCATATTAACAATGTCTCCTAAAACGGCAGGATCAGTATTTCAAAAGAAACCTTAAACTAGACTTGGGAAACAGCCAGGTAATCTCCAGAGCTGTATTATTCTGATCCTATGCCAGGATGTCCCAGTGGACAAAGATTATTAGGAATTCTTGACAGTCAGGAACCTGGACGTTACTATTTACATCATGTTTTGCTATATTGTCTAATGATGTGGTTGAGAAGGAAATAATTGTGCTTCAGTGAATCTGCTCACATCTTTCCATTAGGCCTAGGCCTCTCTGAGATGACCTCTCTCTGAGTTGCTGCTTGTTCAGTACCTTGTATATGAAGCCGGTAGGAAGAAAAAAAGTCACTTTGCTTAAGTGTCAGCTGTGTGCCAGAGGATTAGGAATGCTGAAGGATTTCCCAGAATATAGCATATGTGCTTATTTTCAAGCATGAGAAACAAACTACCTGAATGTACAGAAGTCACAGTAACTTTACAGGGAACAGAGTTTCAGAATTGTAATTCTAAGTAATGGACTTCTGTTACTTTAAGGTGAAGGTAAAAATAAGCATCCCTTTATTTAGCTGTAAAGCAAAAGTGAGTTATTTCTCAGATCTTTCCCAGCTGTAACAAATGACAAGCATTCTTCTTTTTCTTTTTTAAAATTTCAAATTGTATTTTAGATTAAGAGGTACATGTGTAGGTTTGTTACATGAGTATATGGCATAACGCTGGAGTTTAGGGTGCAAATAATCCTATCATGCTGGTAGTGAGAGTAGTATTCAATAGGTGGTTTTTCAGTCCATGATCCCCTCTCTCCCTCTCATCTAGCAGTTCTGATTATCTCTTGTTCCTTTCTTTATGTCTATGTGTACTAGTTGTTTAGCTCCCACTTATAAGTGAGAACATACGGCATTTGGTTTTGCTTTCCCGCATAAATTTACTTAGGATAATGGCTTCTAGCTTCATCCATATTGCTGCAAAGAACATAATTTTGTTCTTTTTTAGGACTGCATAGTATTCCATGATGTATATGTACCACATTTTCTTTATCCAGTCCACCATGGATGGGCATTTAGGTTGATTCCATGTCTTTGCTATTGTGAATAGTGCTGTGAAGAACATACAAATGCATGTGTCTTTTGGATAGAATGAATTATTTTACTTTGGGTATATACCACATAGTGAAATTGCTGAGTTGAATAGTAATTCTCTTTTAAGTTCTTTGAGAAATCTCCAAACTGTTTTCCCCCATGGCTTAACTAGTTTGCCTTTCCACCAGCAGTGTATAAGCGTTCCCCTTTCTCTACAGCCCTGCCAGCATCTGTTAATAAGCACCATTCTGGGTGAGATGGTATCTCATTGTGGTTTTGATTTGCATTTTTCTAATGATTAGTGTTGTTGAGCATTTTTTTCATGTTCCTTGGCTGCTTGTACTTCTTCTTCTTCTTCTTCTTCTTCCTCTTCTTCCTCTTCTTCCTCTTCTTCCTCTTCTTCCTCTTCTTCCTCTTCTTCCTCTTCTTCCTCTTCTTCCTCTTCTTCCTCTTCTTCCTCTTCTTCTTCTTCTTCTTCTTCTTCTTCTTCTTCTTCTTCTTCTTCTTCTTCTTATTCTTTTCTTCTTCTTCTTCTTCTTCTTCTCTTTCTTCTTCTTCTTTCTTTTTTGAGACAAACTTTCACCCTTGTTGCCCATGTTAGAGTTCAATGGCAGATTTCAGCTCACTGCAATCTCCGCCTGCTGGATTCAAGCAATTCTCCTGCATCAGCCTCCCAAGTAGCTGGGATTACAGGCATGCACCACCAGGCCTGGCTAATTTCTGTATTTCTAGTAGAGACGGGGTTTGGCCATGTTGGTCAGACTGGTCTCAAACTCCCAACCTCAGGTGATCCGCCCACCTTGGCCTCTCGAAGTGCTGGGATTACAGACATGAGCCACTTCGCCCTCTTCTTTTGAGAGGTGTCTGTTCATGTCCTTTGCCTATTTTTTAATTGGATTTTTTTTTTCTGGTTCATTTGTTTATTTGTGGATTCTGGATATTAGACGTTTGTCAGATGCATAGTTTGTAAATATTTTCTCCCATTCTGTAGATTGTCTGTTTACTATATTGCTAGTTTCTTTTGCTGTGCAGAAGCTCTTTAGTGTAATTAGGTCCCACTTACCATTTTTGTTATTTTGTTTTGTTTTTGTTGCAGCTGTTTTGGGGAATTTAGCCATAAGTTTTTTCCCAAGGCTGATACTGTGAAGGATATTTCCTAGGTTTTCTACTACGATTTCTAGACTTTGAAGACTTACATTTAAATCTTTAATTCATCTCGGTAGTTTTTACTTACAATGAGAGGTAGAGGTCTAGTTTATTCTTCTGCATACAGCTAGCTGGTTATCCCAGCACTGTTCATTGAATAGGGAGTTCTTTCCCTATTGCTTATTTTGTCAACATTGTTGAAGACCATCAGATAGTTGTACACGTGCAGGGTTATTTCTGGGTTCTCTGTTCTGTTCCATCAGTCAGACCATGTGCCTGTTTTTGTACTAGTACTGTGCTGTTTTGGCTACTATAGCCCAATGTATAGTTTGAAGATAAGCATTCTTGAGCCTGCATTGCAGGTGTTATAAAGCATTCTGTGTTCCTGAACCTGGATTGCTAAGTGTGACATCAAAAAAGTTTAGTTCTTATAGGCCATATAAGAGCCTGATATTATGCTCATTCATACTATTCATTATTGATACCAGATATTAAGTTAGTGTTTACTTAATGGATGTGTTAATGAGCACTTCTTTCCACTTTCGTAAAATAAAAATTTTTTAAATCTCCTCATTTATTTCCACTTTTACTGACGTAGCATTGATTGGACAACCATCATTTCTCATCCATACTGCTGAAGCAGTCTCCAAATTTTGTGACACCGAACCCAACCTATTGTTAGAATCATGAAGGAAGACTTTGAAGAGCATAGATTTGAGGCCCTGGAAAATATAATTTAATAGGTCTGAGGTGAGCCACTCAAGCTTATTGTTATCTTTTATTATTATTATTATTATTATTTTAATAAGGCAGGCCAGGATTATAGTGCTCATGCCTGTAATCCTAGCCCTTTGGGAGGCTGAAGCAGGTGGATCACTTGAGGTCAGAAGTTCAAGACCAGTCTGGACAATATGGTGAAACCCCATCTTTGCAAGAAATAGAAAAATTAGCCAGGCATGATGGCATACACCTGTAATCCTGCTACTTGGGAGGCTGAGGCTGGAAGATCACCTGAACCTGGGAGGTTAAGGATGTGGTAAGCTGTGGTCACACCACTGCACTCCAGCCTGGGTGACAGAGTGAGACTCTGTCTCACAAATAGTTTTTTTTTCTAACATAATCCCATCTGAACTGATTACTCTCAATGCTTCAAGTACAGCAATTATCTTGGATTCTACCTTTGCCAGGATTCTGGGAATTCCCTTTGCTTCTCCTATTTCCTTTGTCCCAAGTATTTCTCTTTTTTGCTGTACTCTTTTGTTTTGAAAGGGCTTATTCTTTTGTAACATCATGAAAAAAGGGTAATGAGAGGCAAATTTTATCAGATAGTCCATATATAAAAGTGTCTGTTTTATCTTGCCACTTGAGCTATGTATACAATTGTTTGGAAACAATTTTTCTTCAGAATTTTAAAGGCATTACTCCACTGACATCTAAATTTTTGAGAAAATCAAAATTATTCTAATTTTTAAATTTATTTTTCTTGTCTAATTGCTCTAATTATATCTTTTAGTACATTCTGATTCCTAATCTTTTGTAGGTGGTCTGTAATTTCTTTTTTCTACCTATTCTTAAAACTCAGGATTAGAACTTTTTTGTCTTCAGTATTTTGAAATTTAATAGCAACTTTCTGTGACTCTACTTTCACCTAGTGTGCTGGACCTTCAGAGGGTCCTTTCAAAATGGAAAATATTCTCTTTTGGTTAAGGAAAATTTTCTTGAGTCATTTCCTTGATAAATTCTTCCTCTTTATTTGTGTTGCTCTCTTTTTCTAAAATTTTTATTGCTTTTACATTGACCTCCTGGACAGATCTGATATTCTCATCTTTCTTCTCTTCTTTTTAATCTCCCTCCCTT